>JAVQJV010017233.1:0-42444 GCA_036024995.1 Gadopsis bispinosus | reverse complement strand
GACATGGTAAAAAGTACCATACAGCTGTATGTCATAGTTCAAGATTGAAATATCAAGTATAAAAGTAAAACATAAAAAACATCATATGCAAATTATATTAGGGAATACTGTCTAGGTTTTGCATATCTTCTTAAAATAATTGTGAAAGTAGCTGGGAGCACTTCTACGTAAAATGCTGTATTTAATTGAATATGACGTGCTCGGCCCTCCACTAGAAGCTTGTGAGGCTGTAAGAACTGACACCCAACAGCATGACTCCAAGCTTCAAGCCTGAGGGTGACTTTAACCCGTTTGTTTTGCTCTACTTGAAGTTTGTGTTTTAAGGTTTTTGCAAGGGCCCAGTACATGGATTAACAGTATAGTCGAAATAACACTGGAACAACAAAATCCCACCATATTTTAGGGCTGCCTGCTTGTTAAACCACAATGTCTTGTTTTCTGTTTCTACACACGTTAAATACAGAAGATGTGACGTGTGGGTGTGGAGGATTTGGAGTTGTTTAAAGGCACATTTGGTAGAGCTGTGCTGAGTAATGAAAATACACTAACATGTTATGTAATGCGTTACTTTTGCTGCTGAGTAATTAGTAAAGTAATGTAATTTGTTTTCAATGAGTAATGTGCAAAACTGATTACAGTTTTCACATAACTTGCCCAACACTTGCCAAACAAATGTCTAAGTGTTGTAATTTCTGTAAATTCACTTACAACAACTTGTAGATCTGCATCAATACCATTTTTCTGTTGTTATTTTTCATGAATGAAACTTGTTAGCTAGCTATGTAGGAAGGTGACATCTCAATTCTTAATCCTGCCTACAAACCTCTTATTGGGTAATTTTGTCTCCAGCCGGTGCAAACAACCATCATGAGCACAAACCAGACCAGTTGAATCACTAAATATCCTAATTTAGGTGCTACCCCTATTGTTGAGAATGCAGTAATTTATTCTCCTTGATGTCAAAGGCCGTCCTGAGCCTAATCTTCAACCCAAACAAGATACATGTAGTCCTACTGTCCGACATCCACAACCTTGTTCTCCAGGATAGCTGAATCATCTGCATATAAGAAAACATATTTTGAGCAGTCCATTTCACGTCATTAATACTATATAAAGCAAAAAGAATAGGGGTCCCAGGACACTACCTTGTGGCACTCCACAGGTGATGGGTAGCGGCTCGGGGTGGTACTGCAGGTCCTGACAGATTAGTTGCCACCCACCTCAGAGTTATATCATCATGTCAAGTGCCTTTAGCTTAGAAAGAATATGTTGCCTAGTGAAACTTTGAGGCATACATCCTATACATAACTACTGCTGAAGTCTTCAAAAAAGTGTGTACTTGATATACACAAATAAAGAATACACTGAGGCAGATGTATTGATGTGCCAGCATTTCCCTAAAGAAGTAAAGGCAAGTATTTACATTAAGTTAAAAAAAAATTAATAATCACTTGATACATATTGTCACAAAATAATTACAACTGATGCTGATAATCCCAGCATCAGATGAATAACTGTATGTCAGCTGCAAGTGTGATATTTATAGTGACTTTTTTAATGTCAATTATATAAGTAAAAGGTGATAAAATGTTAAGTGACAGCTGGATGAATGTTAATCTGTCAGTATCAGAGACATTATTTAAACCAATTAATCTTAGATGTAGTGTGGAGTGTGCATGTGTGTCTGTGCCTCCCCTCAAAATGTACTTGTCTGCTAGACTTGTGAGCTTTGTTTCCAAAACCTCTCTCTCTAAACCTCATATTTCAAAGAATTCCAAGATTTGTGTACATATCATAAAGCACATACAAACAGGTGTATTCAGCATAAACATCATATTCTCACAGACTTGCAATCAATTGTCTTCCATACATTTTCAGCATCGTCTCTTAGTGGTCCATCTAAAATCATAAACATGTAGATTTACAGAATGCCAGAATTGTATATCTTTAAGTGAAGAAAGGTTTCCTTGGCCAGCAGTGACCACTATTGCATTCCCAGATGTTACTGACTGTATACAGCTCTGCCCCTATCAGTCACACATTAGTATTTCTGTCTCACCACGGTGATGTGATGTTAGTTAACTTTGGTGAAATGATTCAACTCATTTGCTAAACTGATCTAAAAAATCAATTGCCAATTTAAAAAATGAAAAATACACAGAAATCAAGCAGAATGCATTTTCCCAAGGATTCCACACCTTTGAAAACATTTTCCAATATGTCCTTGAAGACGTCACACCACCATCTGCAATGTGTTTTAAGTTTTTTTACCCAACTGAGACACAACGTAGCACAGACTGCCCGGTAAAGTGACAAGCTTGGCCAGCTTCTCACAGTACTAATGCAGCCAAATAAAACTAAGAAACAATAAAGGTGGGTGGCCAACAAACATAACACTGAACTGCTCTCCTCTAAAAAGAGACATTAAGTCCACAGTACAAGTGGGGAAAGCATTCCCTTCTTTCTCAACTTCGTTTTATTACTTTTGTTAATGCTCTCTCTACCCTATATTGTGACTGAGTTATGGCTAATCTCTGAATGTATGTAAACAAAACAATGTCCAATTTTCTAATAATGATTAAAAAAAATACATTTACCATTTGTATATTTCCCTCTGGTAAATATCAGTATATCCCTTCCAGATCATGCATTTGTATGAGTATCAAACCTGCATTACGCACTGGCTGCTAGCAACTTAGGACAATACTGCTAACTTTTCCAATGTTGTTACACTGTTCAGCAAAATACAAATCCGACAGCAAGAGGCAACATTAAATTCACTTGATGTGCTTGTTATTTATCAAACAGGTGCACCAGCCTGGAAGCGCAGTTTGCCTGTCATCTGGGACATGGCTTGCGTGCGATCAGTGAAGTGTGCCTCTCTTTTCCATGCAAATGCATTTAGAATTTAAAGGAGGATTGCACACATAACGGGGAGATTTGATAAATGTGGTTGACTGCACATTTTGGTACATTAATTAAGGCTCACACGATATTCAAGGGTCAGTTTTACAAGGAAAATTCTTTGCCTCTACAACGCAGGTGCAGATTTGAAATAGTATATTAAAAAAAGGTTGTGGTCGGGGAGAGAAAAATTAATAACCATGCATTCCGCAGAAATCACCATGACAGCACAAACGTGTAGTGACAGCTTCTTAGAAAGAAAAGTATTGCAGTAGTAATGAAGAAACACAACAATGCACAATTCTTTACAATAAACAAAGGTGGTATGGAGAGTTGTTGCTTTGTGCTCATTTAACTTGAACTTGAACTGGACATCCTCTGAGCCAATGCATTTTGGCGATTGCACACTTGACACATAGTTGCGGTGGTATGTATTTTTAAAAAACATTTTAAGTAGTTAATTACTCTTACTACATTGGTTTTACAAATGTTGCGATTATTTTATAGTAATATGCCCAACTTGTTTTCTCAGTTAGAGTTTAATCAGGGCCATAGTGAAAGATTTGGAAAGTTAAAGTTTCATTTAATGGGAATTATAATTTCAGCATCAATACATTTTGATTTATTTTTCTGGCCTTGATTTATTTCATTGCCCCATCGTATCCCCATTTCACCACTGAACTGCATCTTTGGAGAACTCGTTTATATACAGAATGCGCCTAAAAGACAGTCCCAGTTACTGATAATTAGCTACTGTTTTAGTAATTTCATGCAGATTGCGAACGCAAATATGTACATAAATCTGGCCCTGACACACAGAGTTTGGAACTGGGAATTATGGGGATTAACAAACCACATTGAAACTAAGAGTAGAAACTGTGAAAATGGGGTGGCAAGACATTGTTTAAGGGTGGCAGCTGCTATCGTATACTACCTCAGTGGCTGTGCCACGGCACACAAAAGAAATGATGATGTGACGCGCTATATTATTCAGCCCTGAATCTACAGAGACCTTATAACCAAATTTGATCTCATATAATGCCATAGGCATGCATTTGTAGGTTTAATGTTAATGTGAAGTTAGACATTTTCTCTTCCTCAAGAAACTTAATAAATAACTAGATTTGGCAGTGATGACTTCCGCATAACATACAAATTGACCGTGGATAAGTAGATTGTTTTTGTAGACTTTTTTGTCCACAGTGAAAACTGGACACCATTTAAATACATTGAAACTACTCACTTTTAAAGCCAAGTTTCAGGCCTACAAAGGTTGAGTGTTTGCTATTCAAAAGACAGATATGGGGTGGATTATCACTTTAGGATACTTTTCGAAAACAAGACCCACATAACAGCGAGTCTAATTTGTGTTGTCATCTAGAGACACTATGTAGAGCTGCTTCATTTGCGATGAATGAAAGAGGGATATTGTGGACTGATAGATTTAAGCAATTACACCCACATGAGCTTTATTTAATAAATGTTAGGGCTAACATTGTTGAACCAAAAAATGTGCTTATATCCGAGGAAAATCACTGAGTTGTGTTTCGCTGTGCACAAAGACGTCCCCTGATTCATTGTCGCTGAAGCAGCTTGAGGGTTTCTGAATGCCAGCTCCCATTTGAGCACTGGCTGTATTGTTTCTAGCTTTGACAGCGACATCATTTTCGCAAATCTAGATTTAACTTCGGCAGAGGAAATAAAAACATTTTTGGACAAGACAAATTCGTTGCTTGGAGGCACATTTGTACAATTTGGGGAAACGGTTTAAATGAGCACAAACAAAAGCTCCCTTCAGTCTATTTTATTGCAGTAAATCAGCTACTGAATGCTCTCTTACTTTTAAAAGACATTTTAAGAGTGATCACCCTTTTAGTGTTGGCCTGGATACCAGAGAATTATGCCGCTGAATATTAAATTTTTAAGATGTAATATTGCGTTTTTCAGTCTCGTGGAAATATTGGCATAAATGCTAACACACAGGGAAACAGCTGCCCCTCATGACATCTCTCAGGAGTCAGCGGATATGATTTTAAGCACAAATGCAAATCCTGTAAGACAGCGGGAACACTCAGCGGCCCAAAGTTTTTCCAGCTACGTTGACCATTTTGGAAGCTGTGGCACAGCAAACTCCGGCTCCTGGTGATGCTAGCTCTGATGCTAACTCTAGGGAAAGTTAGTGTAATCTTGTCCCATTAGTTAGAGCTGACACTAATTCCCTGGGACAGGAGTGTAGCGGTGTGTGATTTGGCGGCGTATGCTAAGTGCTGCTGGAGCTGCAGGCTAGTCTGTGGGCACCAGGGCAGAGAGAGCAAGCTGGGGAAGTACTGACTTCACTAACTGGCCTGATTAGACCAGGTGTGAGATGACATGGATCAGACATACAGTACATGCTAACCCCCAGACGGAACGACAGATTGGCAGAATTAGAAAAAGAAAGTGGGGAAAAAAAAAAAGAAACACTTTAAGAGAAAATGTATAGATAAATATGATTAGGATGCAAAGTTAGAAACCTAGGCGAGGGCAGGATGGAGGATGAAGACATATAGAGACAGTAGCTTAATTTTGTGGATGTGATGTTTCCTCCCGAGGTGTTTTTCATCTCTGCTGGACTGTGGTGGTGTAAGAAATTGCCTGAGATGCAATGTAGCATTCGCATCACAGTTTCATTAGCTCTCATTCAGCCCAAGGCATTTCACACTGCATTTCCTCTACTCATCTGCTGCTCTTAGATCTACTCACTTTACAGGAAAAGGTAACTGACTAAGCTGAACTGGGAAAAGGAGCTTACCCTCCTGTGTATTAGACTGGTACTTGGTTAGGTTATAGAGTTAAAATAAATGTTATTTTTCATCTCACTGAATGTTATTGATTGATGCAGACACTTGTGTGCCTTTAGCGATATGGAATGTCTCCCTTCGTAATCCCACGACTGAAAAAAAATCAGATTACATTTATTTCAGGGTTACTTTAACCATTAATAACTGGCACTTTGCTTTGAACACTGCCTACAGGCAGAGATTAGTTTCAAATAAAGGCAGACAGTGGAATAGAAATTTAGGGTGTCTCATGAAGCCAGATTAGCAAAGATAAAGTTAGGTTTAACCCTGGTCTCTTAATGGTCACCCACTATGAAATAGTGGAGGACAGAAAGAGGACAGTAAACTCCCAGCCCTAGTTTGTGTCTATCATGTAGTGTCTGGTTTTGCACTTGAGACTTTCACTAATAATTAGATTAGAGTCACATATCTGAGTCACGCTGTTTACGTCAAAGTTAAATAAAAGCCAATCTTTGAGAAACTCGATGGGTATTTTTACCGCACTTACTGCGTTGTTGAAGACATGTTCAGAATACACAAGATTCTTATATCCTGATGATTGGAATGTATTCTGTTCAATGCACAGTAAAATAGATTTTTATCCCATTTCACAAGGTGCGACTCAGTTTCTACCTAACAAACAAAGATGGCAAGATGTTGCAGTTCTTGCTTGTCTTGTAGGACACAAGAACAGTATGAGCACACGAACATGAGCAGCATTTTCAACAAATGAACCTTTTTCCTTTTCTTGAAGCTTAATACAATGCTCTCTTCCTGCTCTCTTTCTTCCTATCCATTATGCATGTACTAATTTGTTAGCAACCCTCCCCGTGCCTTCTGTGTAAACAGACATTGTTGGATGAGAAGGTCCTGAGAAAATACAGATACTTTATTAACACCTTGAAGGCTGGTTATCCAGGATTAATATTCTTTTGATAGGATTTAAGCAGTTCATAAAATAAAGGCATACCAGTATTTTTGAACTTGCCAGTTTGTGTGAACATATAACCACCTGAGAACATAGTAAAAGGTAAAGGGCTGCATTTAAATAGCGCATTTATCTAAAGTACTTTACCATCGAGAGCATCAAGGACACCGCGGACCAAACTTCCGGTCCTGTGATTAGTGGATAACTTGCTCTACCTCCTGAGCCACAGCCACCCAACATACAGTATTGTTTCACCTGCGCCTGTGACAGGCTGCTGATAGCAGGCAGCAAAACTGTCAAAGTAAAGAAGTATTGTTACAGTCTTAGTATATGAGATTTGTAATATAAATTCAGGAAATTGTCTGGATTTCTGAGACAAACTGTCACAGTTTGCTCATGAGACAATGCTTTGGATTCATTCTTGGTGTGTGTGTTTGTGTTTAGGGTACGATGGGTGTAGTGGGCTGGATGTTGCTCCTATTCTCCCAGATGATGGTGCCTGTGGCGTCCCAGAAGCCACCAGGGCTCAGTGTGGGTGTGATCATGGGCCAGACGCGTCATGTTATCGATCAAGAGCTCCATCCACCTCGGCGCCCTGATGATGCCCTTGACGTCTCTGTGGTAATACTGAGGATCAACCAGACAGACCCAAAGTCTGTGATTACACAGGTGAGCGACATTCACCAATAAATCCAATCAAATCCAATCAAACTTTATTTGTATAGCACCTTTCATACAGTTCAATGTACAGTTCAAAGTGCTTCACAGATGATAAGATAATAAGGCACACTATGTGTAGGCCATAAAAGCAACAGAAACAAGCAAACTAAAAAGAAATTAAGAATTGTCTTAATTGTCAGAGGTGGCGATCGGTCCACCAAAGAGCATTCAGGTGTGGGTGCATGAAGAAACCACACAACAGCAATCACGTCAATGCAGATCAATGCAGATGCACTTCCTCCGTGTGATCAGTTCATTGAGAGCAGCTGGGCGTCCGGTAGAGACCCGTGTTTAGCCTGGCTGCTCCTGGGGAATGCAGACCCTGCATACCGACACCCTGCTGTTTCGTAGCCCGTCTGTAACCACTGTGCGGGGATATACCTGCCGTCTAGGACTCGGCCCCTTGTGATGTCACACAATATAGAAACCAATGCATGAGAGAAAATAAGAGTTGAAAATTTAATAAAATAGATTTAAGCTAGACTAAAAACTAGATAAAATAGATGAAAAGGACAAAAAGAAATCAAGAAATAATAAAATATAAATGAAAAATCAGATTATAAAGAAGTGGCCCTAAAATCAATCCATGGGGAACCACACGTTATTTTGAAGTTTTTAGAGAAGTTATCATCTATTGCAACAAAGAACTCTCTGCCAGAAAGATAAGAGGAAAACCAGTTGAAAACAATACCCGACAGTCCAATACCAATTCCTGAGTCTATTTAAAAGAATTTTGTGATGAACTGTATCAAAAACAGTGCTCAGATTACGTAGTACCAGCACCGAAGATGTATCCTGATATCATTGACTACTTTTACTAGGGCTGTCTCAGTGCTGTGCTTGAAACATTTCAAACTTATTATTAGAGTTTATAAAATTGTTTAATTGAGTGTAGACCAGTTTTTCTAAAATGTTTCTTAAAAATGAAAGATTGGAGATTTGTCTGTAGTTGTTTGTTATCAAGGGATCAAGGCCTTTTGATAAGAGGCTTCACAAGTGCGTCGTGAATGCTGTGGGGAATACGACTTGTTGCAACGACAGATTAAAAAACGTAATTCAGACACTGAATTAAAGACATTTTTAAAAAACCAACGTTGGGATTTGGTCATGGGTGCATGTGGAAGACATCAGTGTTGTTACCACTTCGCTGAGCATGTCAGCATCAACCATACAGCATCTACCTTTTTGAATACTACACACATGCTGTCCATCACACACACAGAGGCTTGTTTGACACCTGCGTTTGTTTCACCGTGTCCCAAGGTGTGTGAACTTCTGTCACGCACTCGTCTCCATGGCATTGTGTTTGCCGATGGCACCGATCAGGAGGCTATTGCCCAGATCCTTGACTTCCTCTCCGTTCAGACGCAACTTCCAGTTCTGGGGGTCCACGGAGGCTCCTCTATGATTATGGCTGACAAGGTGAGTGACTGTGGCACACACACAACACATTCCTGCGGTGTTTTCGGATTCACAATGTTTGTGTTTTGGAGATTAGGGAGTTCCTCTCCTCATCCTCTCAACCACCTTTAAATGGTGAAAGATAGCTCTTCTCAACCTAGACTTTACTCAGGTGTCCTGGCACGTTAGTAACTAGGTCAGACACTTTGTTTCACTTCATTGACAGACTTGGTATTTGGAAAACAGTGCAGCTCACAATTCAACCTAATCCACTAGGTTACATCATGAAAAATGACTCCATAATCCACACAAAATATATATATTTTAAGTTCCCATTTTTGAGATATTTTGTATGTGGTGGGACTATGTAATAATGTAAAACCACAGGTTTTGATAAATGTTACTTTTTGCTGCCTGTGAGTTACTGTGAACTGTTTCAAATGGATGTCAACTGCATATTTGGAGGTTGTTTTGAGTTAAAAAAGGACATGGCTCACTTATATAAACTGTCAGAGGACATTGTAGTAATCATGTTGTAGACAAAAACATCATGGACTAGGAGGTTTTTGAAGCTTGAGAGCTGCGCCGTCAGATCATTTCTTGTATAAGTTTACGGTGGATACACTGCGAACACTGGATTGATGGCTCGAATCACACTCTGCAACTTTATGTTAATTATCCTTTGCAAAACGTTCAGTATTTGTACGGTCAGTAGCAGTATTTGCATATAACATGCAGCATTCTCTGGTACATCGTTTGTAGTTTAACACATGACCAATCAAGCATTGTTTAAATACAGTATGTAATAATGGATTTTGATGTAAAGCCAAAAATAAAGAAAATAAATCCTGGGCTGTATGTAGCTGTGTCACGTCTAGTGCTCAGTGGGATGCCAGAAACATAGATTCCTAGTTTCAAAAGAAAAAAAGAGAAAATATCCTTTAAGATTTGTTTTATGTGTGATGCTCAGAGCCAAGTTAGGGATGTACATCTTTGTCTTAGCTGAATTCTCTCTCTGGTACTGACTCTGTAGACCTCGCTGACTGACAGACTGACTGAAGAAGCTTTCATAAAAACACGACTGGTTCTTTAGATTTTAAATCTCTCAGGGCACAGCAGCCAAAACACAGGAACCAATAACTGCAGCAATACAGCAGCCTTTTGAAGTACTAGTTGATGGGGGATGCAGTGTGTGTGTGTGTGTGTGTGTGTGTGAAAAGACAAGATAAGAGACTGAAGAAGGTAAGCGAGAGAGTTGGCTTGAAGGTTCGGAGAGTGAGATTGCAACATAAAGGTCACTGGCTGGAATATCCCACGGAGTATATAACGATAGGGAAAATAAATCAATTGTGTTTTACCCGCCTTCAATCGCTGCTGTTGTTGTGCCATTAAATGAGGTACTTAACCCCCGACTGCTCTAATTGAACCCCTCAGTGGCCAAAAGTACAAGAGTGCGGCCGTTCTTGGCAGCTCACAGGAGTGTGTGCAGCCTGTAACTAACCAGCCCCCCCCAGATCTGTTCCTGCAGGCCTGTCCTGTAAATAAAAGAGTCCTCCCGTCTGGTTTGAATTAAAAGCAAAAGCAGCCCCCTGGCAGACAGGTACAGGATCAGTGAGTCAGTAAATCATTGAAAAGCATTGCTGGTAGGTAGATTGAGATTTAATCTGGCGCGTCTGTGGTCATTGTAGTTCTCATTTATCTACACCTGCCAGAAGGACGTAGTCTCACAAATATGTGAGAGGATATTGATGATGTTCCTGCCCTGTGTCCTGGGCTCATATTCTTTATTTATTTTTGATGATTACGACTGTAACTAAGCATTGTTTTATTATCTGTTAATTATTTTTGGATTAATTAATTAATTGATGGTCATATATGGGAATCAACTGCAAGGAACAGTGTGTGCTGTTCTTAGCTGTAACACCGAGACACAATTTAAAATACCACACAGGCTGCATTACTCACCGTTATTGAGGGGCCAGGTGGGGTTAAACGCTCCTCAATCTATTAAATGTGATATAGGATTTGGTACGTATCCACACATGTTTTGGGAAGGATACTTTTTGGAGGGAAGTGAAAAGGCTTATCACTGTGTATTCGCAGTTAAGGTGGACAGTGCAAAAAACAAAACAATAAAAACCATAATGCACCCTACATGACATTATTAAGGGATTTATCAAGGCACGGGCCCCTCTGTGCTGCACCTCTTTCTTGGTAACTAATAATCCCAGAAGTGACTATGGCCGACTTCATTAATTACACTGTAGTCCAATCCTGGTGTGTTGCAGTGTTAAAGGGTTCTATATGTATTCTTGAGTAGATGGATATAAATGTTATAACTCAGAATCAAACTCAGAAGAAAATCAGAAAACAATCTCCCCGCCACACTTTCCCAGATCCAAGTATGACATCTTCAAAATGCTTGTTTTGTCCAAACCCAAAGACATTTAATCTATAACAATATAAAACAGATGAAGCCTGCAAATTGTTACATTTGAGAAAATGCAACCAGCAATGTTTTGACATTTTTTGCTTGATAAATGACTGAAACGATTGAATTCTTTATCAAAAATAATTGTTCTGTAGACTGCTGACTTATATATTCATCAGTACATCGTTTCAGCACCAGTCGTGATGCTGCCCGGTGACAGAGCCAAACAACACAATTATGGAGGTGATGAGGACCGGTGAGGATCAGTGAGGTTGACACTCACACTGTGAGGGCGATCTCATCACACTGACCCTGCTCTACACTGCTCTCAGCTATATTAGCTCCTCTCACTGATTTCAGAATATGATACACACGGAACCGGCAATGGTGTGAATAGTTAGAACACCAAGCCCAACAAAAATATTTTTTGATGAAAAAAATCTGGCTCCCTCTAATACTTCTTGGCCGTGCATCTATTGCTGTCATACCTACTGTCAGTGGTGTAATGATAATCTGGAGGATCGAAAGAAATCCCAGTGGGCTGGTAACAATTCAGCCTGATTACTGTGGGCTAACAAACAATATTGTGCTTTCTGCAGCCTGAGCAGGCAGAGCCTTGTGCTCTCTGTCGCCACATACACATGCATGCATTCTGTTAATGTCGCAATCAACTCTATAGTATAGGAGTGAACACTGAGCGGCACATCCCCTGCTAGCTTGGTTATCCTGGCTCAGTCCAGTAGTAGTCTTCACATCATATTTTAGACGGAGAGCAAAAAAACAGAAGGAAGAAGATGGTGCCAAGGAAATACAGAAAAAACTTCAGCAGGCAGGCAAGTGCTTTAAAATAATGGATATACGTGGAGGTGGGCAGAGAAAGTGTGAAATACTTGGTGTTAAAGCGGTGTTAAGCTGCCAAAATGCAAACTTATCTGTCATGATTATGTCACATTTCAAGGAAAGGCTTTCTCCAGTTGTCATGTTTATCAGTAGCTGGCCGCATAACCATCACACTTTATCACCTGAACAGGAGCAGGCATCCCTGAAAACTGTGATAAACAAAATTGTGGAGACCAGTAACTTACTGCAACAACTCAGATTTTAAAACGGATAGTTTTTATTAATCAAGATTTTCTTGCGTTCGCACATAGTGTGACTCCCAACCTCAGGTGCAATTTGAGTGTTTTTGAATATTTACTTTTCAGTTGGGGAGTAATGTGTTAATTTCAACTGGGGTCAAACACAGGGTCTTGTTGTTTAGCTGTGTGCTCCGGATGTGGCCTTTTGGCTTCGGGGTCCTTTTCATAACTGTCTAATTCTTTCTCCATCTAATCGAAACCACTAATATCAGTGGTTCTGTAATATAGCAAATTAAAAAAGTGTAATAGCTATATTTATTTGTAATTGATATACATCGTATAAAGCTTCATGTCTGGGGGATCTTTTAGTACAAACCCTCACCATCTCCACTTTAAATGGTTTGTCCAGACCATCATCCATCTCCTGGGCTGATTTAAGTCCCACTCAGCTGCTGCCTGCTGAAGACCAAACAGCAATTCACATGAAGTAGACCCCAGACCCCCATAAAACGGCTTTCACAGATGTTTAGCTTGAACAGTCTTGGGGGTGAAACAACTTTCCTTCAACCTCAGTGTACTATTGTTCAAATACTCACACACACATGCACATCCACATGTAGTTATTGTGTTAGGAATACATTAATAATCCAACGCACGAATAAAAGAAAGAATATGCACATAACAAAGACCTACAGGCACAAATTGGTTTTGATCGTTGTATGTGATTTAAGATGAAACATTGATCTACTGGCCAGGGACTAACCCTCGAAACCTTGCTGACACTGTTTTTACATTCCAGCGTTTGCTTTTGCCTACACTGTACTTCTCCTTGTACCTCTGCCAGAATCAGCAATGTTCGAAATAAGTTACACCCCAATTGAATCAGCCCTAACAAATCAACGAGTCATCCGTTTTTGTATGCCAAACCTATTTTTGTTCCTAAATGAAAACAAATGGATCAGTGTACAGATCCAACCTCCCTCCCTCCCTCACTTTCATTCTTTCCCGGTCTCTGCCTCCTCATCATCCCCTATAATGCATGTCAGTGTGGAACAGTCAGACATAATCTACTGGAAGTTGGATGATGTGCTGTGAGAACGGAGACATGTTTAGGGAACGTGGAATTGATGGGGAGAAAGGGGCATGTGTAAGCCCAGGAGAGGGACGGGATTAGTTTGGAATGTTGTACTTCCGTTACAGAGGGATCACTTTGGGAGATGTTGGCTTTGCCTCACCCCTATATGTGCTCACTCATTCTCTGCCTCACCCCTATATGTGCTCACTCATTCTCTGCCAGCCTTGTTCATCTCTTCTTTTGACTTCCAACTTCTTGGTGTGCGTGGGGGATAGAGGGTGGGGGTTGGGGGTCAACCAGCAGCATAAGAACACGAACACGATGAAATGGAAGGTTGTGAATTAAACATGCATGTTCTTTCTGCTTTGCTTTACCGCTGTGGTGGGACGCTGCCCTTCTGTGGTGTCTGCGTATTTGTGTGTGTGTGTGTGTGTGTGTGTGTGTGTGTGTGTGTGTGTGCATGTGACTATGTGTGTCCCAGCCTGGAATGTCCCATATCAGTAGGGGCCATTTGCTCACGTTCTCTGCTCAGTCGCTTTAATATTTAACAACTGCTCCCCACACATGATGTCACTTGCAGAAGATACACTGCTGTGTCATTCGCTCACTAAGTCCTCCCCCACTTTCACCTCTATTTACTTTTCTCCTGGCTTTTACTCCCTTCGCATCTCCCCGTCTCCTCCAGCCCTGTGTCCCTGTCTGGTCTCCTTCTCCTGTTTCCATCTTTCTCCCCATCCTTCTTTTTCGTCTTTTCATTTCGCCACGTCTCTCAGTCTTCTTGTGTCTTCCCGGCTCTTGCAGCCACAGTTGTTACTGGTGGCTCGGGTTGTGAGAGCAGGAAATCCTGCTAGCCTTGAACCCTTGTGAAGCAAGAATGGATGGTGAGGTTGTGTGTCTGTGTGAGATGGAAAGAAAGAGAAGGAGGGAGGGATATGGAAAGTAGCTTGGTTAATATGGTTACTATGGTGACTAAACCAGACTTCAGCATTTAGTTCTGTTCTGCCTGCTGCTAAGATTGTCTGGCTGCGTTTACACCTGTTCTGTCCAGCTTGGCTGAGCAACACACTGAACACAATTGGCTGCTGATGTGAAAGCTAGTGAGAGATCATGTCCTGTCACTGTGCTAGCAACTCTACTAACCTCCACACTAATATGGCTAATTTGTAAGTGTTTTGTTTTAGTGTGAAAATTATGCAAGTCCACACTAAAATGCCTGAAAAATAGGAAAACCATTAAATCTCTGTCTTATTTTGGTCAACAACAGTATTTTCCAAAAGCTCTATTTTCCTTCGCTACACTAAAATGCACAGCTGGAGTTTACCGATTCAGATTCGGGAGAGGAGATTTTAAAAATCTCAGTTTAGTGAAATATAAAATGCAGACATAGTTTAGACAGAGGGCCAGAAATATATAGAAAATATCTGCTTTCAAATACAGTGGGCTTAGTGTGGACCTCTCCTATTGATTGGTCGGAGGAACTTTGTTGAGGGAGGTAAAAGAAAATAAATAAAATACAGTTAAAAACTCACACATATTGTGCGTCATATTGCGGTTACTTGAAACACCCTGCATTATACTGTGTAGTTGAATATCACAAAGACTTGATGAACAGACATTGACTTAACCTAAATGCACAATGAAATCTCCATCTGCAGTGGAAGCAAACATCTGCCAAGTTAGCTCTCAGCTAACTGGTACAGTACATCAAAGAGCATCATTTATGTAATATTATACATCGTCCCTTACAAAACAATAGAATAAAATTCAAGTTCAAATTTGGGAATTGGGAACAACAGCAAACAACGTGAAACAAAAATCAAAAGACAATCATGTAAAACAGAAGTCAATCTAGGCCTTGCTTGTGTTCAGAATATTTATACTTTTGGCTATGACAATATGCACCGTGTGGAGAAAAATAAATCTGTAGCATCACTCCTCATCATGTCTTGTCTTGGAGAGTCGTTTTTATCTTTGGAGGGCAATTGAAAAATGTGCTGTAGTTTTGGATTGGAGACAGCCACTCTTCATCATCCAGTGCTTTTCATCTTTGGACGATGATGTTTACTCTACTTTTGGCTTGGAGGCCGTCACTTTATGTTTCAGCACACTTTCCGCCTCGCCTTTTTCATGGATTTTCTGTTGATGAAGTTTGCATTTCTGTACTGTAGGTTGCCCTCTTGTCTTTCTCATCCACCATGGTCACTAACGCTGCTCAACTCACTCACTCACTGCAGCCTACACAGCTGTTTTATAACATCCCTGACCTTTCTGATGCTGAATTCCACTTGTGTACTTGACAGGAGAAAAGATTTAGCTTGCCTCGGTTAGGTTCATTGTCAAGCAATTATAGATGATTGACAAACGTCACAGATTTGTTAAAGTTTAATTGTGAGGTTTTTGATTCTCAGACACATTGAAGTAAGATACATGTTTGTGTCTCTTCTTTGACAAGATTACTCCTCTGAAAAGATAAACAATATCCAGTATATCCGGTATAAGATTGGCTGGTTCAATCATATTGCATTGGACCGGAACTCCTGTGAGCTACTAAATTCCAAGAAAAATACAAATTCAAGCAGAAGGCAAAGGGAGGACAGCAGAAAGATAACAAAAGCCTCTTGAAAAATAATACTGTTATTGCATTTCTGGTCCCTAGGTTTGCGTAGTTCCATGGCTCTGAATGCAGAGGCCCCTTAAAGTGCACTTTACTTACATCTGTTAATTAGCTGCAGTCGTCTTTGCTGCTATCTGTAGTAAGTGGTTTTCATTGTTAGAGTACTATAGCTCTTACTGAAATGTTGATGATAACAAAATGAAAGCAAAAATTCAAAAAATTGTAGACGTGCATCTACACCCTGCCCAGGCCAACAGTGGGAGATTAGTTTTGTCTTTTTTGAGAAAATGGTAGATGTAGATAGAATACAAAAATTGCTTTGCATTATTTCTGAACGCTGCTGAATGGATCTTGGAGGATGAGAGAACAGCAATACCTCGGCAAAATCACACCACTCTGCTCCCTCTCTGCACATGCATACCCTGTAGCACATTATTACTATAAGGGAAAGAAATTTGCATCTAATTATGTGGACATCCAGTCTTACGGTCAACACAATCCGTTAAAGTTGCTGTTACCAATGTGGTGCCTTTTACAGTACCAGAGAAATCGTAGTTTGCCTACACAAAGAGCCTGCCCATCACTGCCTACCTGTTGCAGTATTTACTGTATGAAATATTACCCAGGCCAATATGGAGTAGTGTTTACCTGGCCGTCAGTGTACGCTGGTAGTTGTGCGCCACCTATGGAGAGGATGCATTTCTGTTTGCCTGGCAAATATGCAGACACAAATTGGTAACGCAGGCTTTGCAACCGCACGCAGCAACCAAACAACGGTGCATTGGAGAAGGGTCAGTTGACCTAACATGCTCATTGTCTCTTAGCTATTTCCAGTAATTACAACTACATCAAATTATCAATTACATTGCTGGCCATACACAACCAATGTTAGGCTACTAAAACATGCACAGCATAAGTAGTATTTAATATGGAGATATCCAAGACGTCCAAAATGGCAGAAGCTATTGCAGCTTATTAGCTCTGTTGCACCATCCTTTTTAATTTAACCTTCTCTGTCGGAGTATACAACAAACTGTGCCATCGAAGGGAAAGAAGTGGTTTGTTGTTTTAAGCCTTCCATTGTAACACAAAAACTCTCTTCCACATAAACACTCTTTCTAATGCACTGGTATTGTATTCACAGTCCACAAACAATAACACCCTGTCAAACTCACTTTTAAGCATCCCAGTGAGTTGGTTCCTGGTGACACTGGCCATGCAAGTGGAGCAAAAATACTGCCAGTCACAGCTGATATCTGACAGCACAGTCGTTGGTCCTGGCTAGCGGTGCAGCTGCAAAGTCACAACAGCCTAAGCCTCTGCTTTATTCCTACAGTGATGCTGGTTCACACAAGTCAGCTTTGACACTGACAACCAGTGGCGTTCATGGGGGCAGGACTGGGTTGCCCTTTTTTCTCTTGGGTGCAAATTGCCCTTTTCAACTGGCAATCAAAACTTTCCGGGCCCTGCCCTGGCCCTTTCATAGGGCATGACCTTCTCTGGCTCAGTTGAGTTAGAGTTAGGGCTTTTATTTATTTAATTGCCCATTCCCCTAAAACTGCCTGTGCCAAGTACTGCTGACAACATGTTATTAAATGTGAAATAATCTATAGCGTCATCTGTGTGCCTAATAGTAGGAAGTCATTTTGGCTGTCTGAAATGTCGACGTCAACTCGAGTGCGCCTAGTTCATCAGAGTTGCAGGGAGGGAGACGAATGTTATCTCACAAAAACTCCCCTTGCAGTTCTTTCACCATCCATTGAAGTCAAATATGTCACTGGATTCGAACTACTCTGTTACATCTGGCCACACTGATAAGAGGCAAGAGAA
The DNA here is from genome assembly GCA_036024995.1 of Gadopsis bispinosus. Lineage (NCBI taxonomy): Eukaryota > Metazoa > Chordata > Actinopteri > Centrarchiformes > Percichthyidae > Gadopsis > Gadopsis bispinosus. The sequence goes on along the minus strand of JAVQJV010017233.1, from coordinate 24,643 downwards.
TGTGTCCCCTGAGAGTGCAGGCAACCTGTTTCTGTTATATTTACTGTCACTGTGAAGCCGAACACATCTGAATGCTTCACTGCAGATGTGCTAAGTGACTTTCCTATTTTATTTGAACCTTTAACTTATTCCAGCGTCAGAGACAGACCAAACTCAAAGAAAAGAGCAAGAAGGGTTGATACTGAATACTGATTTTATATTATCAGTGCAATGACACTGAGTGCACTTATGGGATGAGCCAGACGATTAGTGATTTGTTGAAATAGACCCATCCTGACAGTTAGAAGCCTTAACTGGGAAGCGGTGTCTGGTAGTGTAAGAGATTCGATATGAGATAGAAGAGATAATCAGATTCATGATGATATACCCTGATTATCTCACAGATTAATCTGAGCTGCACTGATGTATCAAACATCAAATTAAACAAAACTTCACTGAAGTAAACTTCAGTTCACACTCCAAGACTCCAAGTTAATATCGCTCAAAACCATGTCAAACTTAATTTCGCGACTTATTATTTGAGTGTTTTGTACAAAGATATTGATTGCAAAGCAGTACATTTCTGGCTAAAAAACAATCTTGACAGGGTAAGAGGACTGTCTATGTATGTGTCTCTGCATTCTGTTTATCTGTCTGTTTTGGCAGCGAGTCTCACTTATTGTTGTTTGCTTGTTGGAAACGGCTGCTGGAGACGTCAATCTTTCCTCAGCAGAGCTGCTGCAGCTGCTTAGCATACATCGCGGCCTGTGTTGGTGTGCCGTGTTGTCTGTCTGCGCTGCGTGATGGAACAGCAGGATGTTGCTATCAGCCAACAAGTCCCTCTGTCTCACACACAATGAGCGAATCACCTTAGCTGGACCTGCTGCCTTTGCACCTGTGTTTGTGCGCGTGGAAAGTGTGTGTGTTCACAAATCACTCGGATCTGTCAGCGGTCCTCTCTACTCAACCTGAACCACACACACACTACAGCAGTGGTCCCACACAAACTGGCCTTATTATATCTCTGTTCATTTTTCTCCTGCTTCCACCGCTGTCCTCTTTCACACACTACACTTTCCAGCTTTTTTCCCTACATCACTCTCTTATATCCCTTTATTTTCCAGTCATCCTCCGTGTCTTTTACTCGCTCCCTTTCTTCTCATCGCTTCTTGCCAACCTCATCCCCTTTCCTGTACTCCTGTCATTCCCCCAGCTCTCCTCCCTTTCTCACGCCCCAGTTGGGCAGCACAATGAGATGGCAATGGCAGGGTTGTGGTGTGTGTGTGTGTGTGTGTGTGTGTGTGTGTGTGTGTGTGTGTGTGTGTGTGTGTGTGTGTGTTGGTCTGTGTGATGTCACACTACAGCAGCTCTATAGTATTTCTCTCTTTTTTTAATCCCTCTGCTCACAGGCCACACTGCTATTTTAAGATTCTATAAACCTTTTCAAAGAAGCTTCAAGGGGAATGCTTGTGCATGTACTGTGTACTGATTGTGTGTGTGTGTTTGGTAAGAAAGAGCGAGTGTGTGAGGGAGAGAGTGTGTTGGTATGTTTGCATGTGTGTGTTTGTTTTTCTGTCGGACCAGCTGAAAACATTTTGAGTTGGTCTAGACCTGCTCTATATTAACAAGTGCTATGAGATAACTCTGTTATGATATAGCGATATATAAATAAAATTGACTTAAATTGAATTGAAAAAACAAAAGTCTGACTTCACTGGTTTAAATTTAAATTATTTTTGCTCTGCATATGTTTTTTCCCCAAGATGCTATTCCCAGCTCACACTTTTTCCTTTCTGCTGGGTCACATGAATCTTAGAATATCAAAGAAAAAGTCATGTTGAATATGTAGAAGCACAGCCGATGTCATGTTAATAAAACAGGCAGGATCTCCAGACAATAAACAGACAATAAACCTGGCAGTAAACCTGCCTCAAAGTATCATTATTGCTACTGCAATGTAACATTGCCTGTCCTGAACTCTCTGATCGCTTTTCTTTCATCATATGTAAATCTGTGTCTGGCACAGAGGAGCTATTCTGGCTATTCAGAAGCACTTGGTCTACCATTTCTGAGCAGATTGCCCCTTTTAAACTTGAAAGACGTGTACAGAGAAGCCAGCTTTGGCTCAGTGCCTGCACCTGGACTCCTTGGAGGGAAAGGTGTGAAAATCTACACATTCTCACTTATTTAATGGGCTTCTGAAAACCGTCAGGGGACGGTGAAGGTCATGACAGAAATACACTTTTCTGACCTCACCTCCTGGAACAGTAAAAACCCAAGGGCTCCAACGAGTCCACGGGCCTCAAAATACATCGTTGGATGAGCCACTGTCTCTCTGCTGAGTTAGTGATGATCAAATGAATTATTCTTAAAGATGCATTAACTGAGTCAGTTTAATGGACAGCAGCAGAAGCTGTAAACACAACACTGACGTATTGTCACCTAATGGTGTTGTAAGAGCAAATGTGTAAGCAAACACAGTTGCCTATTTACACATCCAGCAGGCACAGAACAACATTAGCATTCATTTGGATTCATGTTTGCGGCAAAAACCGACAAATATAAGTCCAATATTTGCTTTAGCTCTCCCTACCAACCCCAGAGGGAAACATCTATCTCTTTAGCTCGCTAGATCCTCCTTGATTAGTGCAACGATTAAGGTATGGTTAAAGTCATGTAACAAAATCACTTGGTTAAGAAGATTGTCATGAAATTTAAAAGAAACCAATGTTCAGTGTTAGTTATTAGTTGTTAGTCCTACTTTACAAAGACGTTTTCAGATTCTCTAAGTAAAACAAACAATATCACAATATTCCTGTCAGTATATAATATAATACTGGATTAATATAAATGATTAATTAAAATGTATGCAGCATTTTACTGTTGTGGATGAGCTTTGTTTTCCATACTGTTGGGTTCTTGAATCTAATAATATTGCCATATTTCATCGTATTTTGTAAACTGATCATACAGTATGTTTTTGTATTACTATGAATGCATGTAGTACTAATTACTTTATTCATTTGAAAGATACTATGTAAAAATACACTTCTTTCCCCATATAAACACACAGGGAGCAGTTTCATGTTCAGTTTCTTGCTCTAAGACACTCCAACATGTGGACATAAAGAGCAGCGGATAGATCCAACCATACGACTGGTTGCTCAACCACCTTCGGTTCAGCTTCCTGTAATATATAAAGTAGAAGAAAATGGAAAATATTTGGTTAAGTAAAAATACCTCCAAATTGTACAGTGTTTGAGTAAATGTACTGAACATAGCATTTAACATAAACATAGGCTGTTTAAAGCTGTTTAAACAAGTGACTAGTGCTGTTGTTTTCTGGAGTGGACAGTCTCGTGGGTTCTGTTCCACACTAGTAAATGTGTCCTGCCCTCCTTCCTCACACTGGCAGCAGTGTGTGCCCTATAAATGTCCGCTACATTATTATTTCACTGGAAAATCCTGCTGTCCTGAGCTGCTTTGAGCTTTATCTTCCTTAATAGAGACTGTTTTCTACATGAAATCTACAACCTGCCTCTTGACATTATCCCCACAAGCCTCCTTAAGGGGTTTCTTGATGTTGTCGGCCCAAGTGTCATCTCCACTGTAAATAGCTCTGCAGCCACCGGGGCTGTTGTATCCTGTTTCGTACAGGCAATGGGCCTGCCGCTTGCAAAAATGGAACAATTTGCAGCAGTTTCAGACACATTTCCTTATTGCTGTTTTTGTACACGTTACTATGTGTCTCAACTGTTCCATGTACAATATATGAAACATATATGGAAATCTGTCTACTTTCAAGAGTTGGCTCATTTGAAAGACCTTTTCCTGACTGTTGGGTCTAACTGTGCTGTTCTTTGCCTCATAGATTTAAGGGCCTTCAATATGGTAAATCATGCCATTATAATTGATGGTCTTAAGCATGGGGTGAGTGTAAACAGCACTGTCCTGGTTTAGTGTATGTCATAATTGAGGAGTGGAACCATATAGGCAATTTTTCATCTGCCTTGTCAAGGATTTCACACAGGGTCCCTCAGGGTTCAATTCCAAATCTCCACATTATTTGCTGCACCACTGAGTCATAGTACTGAGACTTATATTTCTTTTCACTGTTATTTGCACAACACCCATAGATATGTCCTGCTAAAGCACATTGACCTGTACAATTAAAAACTGTCTTTATGACAAAATGTATATGTCAACTGACCCAAAATGTTTTTTCCAGTAAACTAAGAGCAGACCTCAAGGTTTTAGAACACCCTAAGTTTAACTTAGTTCTTTATGTAAAAACACTGCAGCTGTGCCAAACCTTTTAGAATATGAAACCAGCCCTTAAAGCTGAAATCTGTAACTTTCCACATGTTGTTGCCCTCTACAGTGTCGAGAAAGAATTGAAATGATGTTTGAACTAGAACAAACATGGTTGAATTGTCATGGATGATTCTGTGAAAGTCTTTTATTTAATTGGCCATTGTTAAACCTGGAAAATACACTCTCTCACCATACTCAATTTAACAGCAGAGTTGGGAGATATTGGCCAACTGAGTTAATTAAAGTCAAGCTTTAGTAATCCCAGTGGGGAGATTTGTCCTCTGCATTTGACCCATCCTGACTATTCTCGAGGAGTGTGCAGCCACTGTGCAGCGCCCAACTCCAAACAGAAAGGAAATCGAACCCAGGACCTTCTTACTGTGAGGCGGCAGTGCTGACGACTGATTCACTGTGCTCTCTTTGGAAAATACAGAACAAGACCATATGTAATAATAATATTTTAATTTTAAAACTTTAAGGATAATATCTTGATATTTAAAAATAAAAGTTGATTAATGATTGCTGTTTAACTAGCTTAGACCTGATTCTCGGATCTATACTAACCAGGCATGTGTTATGATATACACATAAATACTCTTGTTTGAATAATAATTTGAGATTGATATGGGCTTTCAACAAAAAAGTAAAGGTAAGTTAAGTATTTGTACATGTCTACCTCTTCTCCCTCATTGAAAAATCCAGAATCTATGAATATGCAAATATTATAAATTTCATTATATCATTAATTAAAGTTTAACTGCTGGAAAAGATGTTTCTTACTTCAGTCAAAAGTCCTTTCTCAGTGTTTGTGTACTGGAGGTTCTAAGTTTCCACATCACCCTTGTGTACGTTGCATATTGGGCCATGACTGGCTTCCAAACTAGTTGTGACGTCACAAAATCTTTCTTGTACACACACGTCTGAAACGGTGAAACGCTGAAAGGTGAGCAGAGAGAAACTTTCCCCCCCCACCAGATTACTGTAACTACTTGCACATATGGATCGGTCCGTCTTCCATGTCCTCCATGCTGCTAGAATAGTAGATTGCTGCCAGGCTTACAAATACATCCAGAAAGGTATGCCACATTTCCCTGTTGGCTTGTCTTCATCTTTCTCCTGCACTGCCATAACACAAATATGGTGTGTAAAGTCTGGCAATGCGAGACTAACATTATGTTTGTTATTGAGTCTCTGAATGGGTTTTCGCTCCTTTAGACTTTGGTTCCTCTACATCTAGAGACCTTAGTGCATGTCACATTGGGACCCTTTGATTTTCCAACCTCAAGCAGGAAGCCCCTTCATTGTTGCTTTACGTTAATAATTAAATACTCTGTTATATTAGATTGGCCTTTTCATCTGCTAATAACAAACTTGACTCAAATCCCATTTCTGCAGAAAACCAGCATTGTTGATTACATACTACTGACACTGCCTATCAGAACAAATAACATCATAGATTTTTATGTCAGAATAGTCCAACTCTTTGACATTTGGACTCTCTTATTTATAAGTCTCAGCTGTTGATTGTGATGATAATTATAGTGATGTCAAATTTAGTAATGCCTATGATGACAGTGATGATAATAATGATGACAATGATGCGTATAATGATGAGTGGTGGAGTTCCTGTGAAGACCAGCGAGCCCTTTTAATCTCTGATGTAGGGAAACAGGATGCAACAGTCATCAAAGCAGCATGGTGGAAGTTTTCTGTAATTAGATTTTTTATTAAAATATTTTTTTATGTCTCCATGCAATATTCATATTATATGGACACATACTAATGAACAGTAAACATAGGTACAGAAAAATTACATCTTCATTAATAATGTAAGCAGCTGCTGTATAATTAAAGCGGCTCTTCCCTGAAAAACAAAGCTGTTCACTGTTTGTCTGCATTGTCTGATTTAGATCCAAAATGTTACTCCTCATGTAGAATTTCAATTAATTTCAGTGTTATTTTCTGTGATGTCATTCAAGAAACATTTATTTTTTGTGTTAACGTGTTCATTATATTGCAGATGAAAAACAGCGTTACCCAAAGCATCAGTGTTGGGAAAATAAGTAAGTTGTTAGACAGCGATGTAGAATTTTAATGGAATTTCACATCAAGACAAACCATTTAAAGAAAATAAACGCCATAGCAAATACCAGGCATCACAATATGTTTTGTCATTCATGTATTTCTTCTAACAGCTTAATTGTAGAGTTAACACAGATGCTGACAGTCATACTGATTCAATTGAGACTGAAATCCACATGACTTTCATATGTTTGGCATGTGGGACAAAATGGAAGCTCCCAGGAAATCCACATGAACATGAAGAAAACCTATAAACCAGGGCCACGAGTTGAACCATGGGTTTTTAAGAAATATGGTCACTGTGCCACCATGACACCCCATCAAGAGGTCTTCAACCCTGCAGAATGCAAGAATTATAGTTGCTTGGATAAGTCAGGATGGGTTAGTCTTGGAATTTCCCCGTACCCCAACATTATTCATACCAATGAAAATTATTATATTTATTAAACTTTGCAACCAGGCTAATCAAGCATTAGGATTGTACTGTATGCAAAGACTTGATGGAGTTACACTAACCCAATCTAAAAGTCAAGATTAACTCCTAAAAATGGGAAGAAAACTGAATCTAATCACAGGAAGTAACAAACCTGTGCATGTATAGCCCCTCAACAGACACTGCCTGCAGGACCATGTAGGTATTGACTACCTGACTATCGTGTAACTACCTGAAACAAACATAGGTGGCATGGCTAAAAGGTCTGTAATTCTCAGTACTACTGCAGAGCTACTGCTGAAGCACTCACTCAGTGTAATTGGTAGGTGAACAAAGGGATGCATTCTCCAGAGTGAATACTCCCTATAGGTACACTACACCCTCCTAACTTTCAGTTGTCTAATAAGCCAATTACAGCAACAGACATATAAGCTAATCAATCATAGTTAGGCAAGTGTTTGACGAAGTTGCCGGGCATCGGGGATCAGTGGCTATGCCCACTTCACTGTCTCTTCTCCCAAGTACATAATGCTGAGGACAACTTTTGAGATGTTTTTTTCTAAACTGTAGTAGCAGATGATATAATAGATTTCATCTTTTTTTCTGACAATTCTCAATAATCATCCCTCATGTGCCTATATCTGCATTAATTCGGCCTATACACTCTTTTCTATCCTTCTGCTCTTTTTCTATTCTGTCTTTTCTTGTTATTCATTTATTTTTCAGTGTAAATCTTAACTGGGCGTGGATGCTCAGCTAACCTATCCTATATAAATAAAGGTTAACTCAATTCTGCCCAGATTATTTTTAAATTAAATTCACTTACCTGAACCACTCACCTTAAACAATCCTCAAAAAATGCTCACCAGTACATTAGGGTGTTAAAAACTAGCCAGTTGTTGTAGTAGTATATTTCATTCACAGCTAAATCAGCTTGATAGCATGTGTAGTTACACAAGCATACATAATGTTGACATAAGAAGTTGCACAGATAAGCTGTTCAACTTCACATAATAGACAGACATAATAAGTGATTACACTTGCATACATGCATAGTAGTGTTTCTCACCCCCATCTACCGTACAGACAGGCAGCACTATGAGCACACACACATGCCACCACCACCCATGTGCTCTACTGGAAGAGAAGGTGGGAGAGTGGAACAGACAAAGAAAGGGTGTAGAAATTTGAGTGAAGCTTGTGTCAGAGGCATACCATGTGGGGTGTCAGTTCCACTCTTATACCTCCATGTTAAGAAGTTTCTCTCTCCCTCGACCGGCCCTCAGAGATAGAGAGAGGCAGAGAGAGATAGAGATGAGGAGATAAGAGTAGTAGAAATAATAGAGAGGCAAGTGCAGGTGCAAGATGAGGTTGAAACCAGAAGCAAAGTTATGGATTTGATAAAATACTGTAACATTTCATGCATTAGTGATGCCCAATTATATGCCATGGAGAGCCAAGATCTGTGTGTGCAGCATTTCCATTCAACCAAACAACAGAGCTCTTTCTCAAAATTTGTTCTTGTGTCCCCTGTGACCTTTTATTTAGTCTGAAGCTTACAGTGCAGAGAGAGTTGAAATGGCAAGCCATTGGTTTTGTACAATATCAAGCTTAGAGCCCATCTCAAAATGCAGGGAAGTATCACTGTACTTGTTCAGAAGAAGATCATTCTCTCCAGGATCATTTCTGGATAACTCTTCCCCCACAAGGCATTCTGGGATGTTACAGTCGCCCCACAGCACCTAATATCACAGAATAGCTACCTTCAAGCTGAGAGGGCGCAGCGAAATCACTTGATGTATTCATTAGGTGGAAGAAAAACCTCTATCTGCTTGGTCTGTTTTAGACCATCTACCCACCTTCCAATCTGCAAATCTTCTTTTCTTTGCAAATAATTGGACATCACTAATAATTACATGACACGCACACTAATTTCTTATTAAATTAGTCTTTTCCGTATTGTGTTGGTGTACTTTTATAGTCAGTAATTGTGGCAGTTAGTGTGTATAAATGGGGAGACTGGCACCCACTCTTGGAGACAGGTTGGTGGAATGGAGCTTTTAGCCAAGTTGTACTCCTGGCGCCTCTTGTTCGAATTACCCCCAGAGCCTGTCTGCGCACAGCCTGAAGAATCAACAGGAAGCCGCTGTCTTGTGGCCTCACCACCTGGGATATTGGACGGAGACGTGCACAGGCGCAATGTGCAACACCTGGTATCTTCTAGGTAGTGATATGGGATTATTGGGTCTCCTGCTCCTTGTATACCAAAGTGAAGGTTGTGTTCTTACCTTAGGTCTAACCTGTTCATGACAGATCAAGGGTTTGCTTCGCCCCATGTGCCTTCTTGACTTTTATGGGAAGGGAAGTGAATTGCAGCTGTGGTGTGGAAAAACTCCAGCTCGGGGACATTATCGTGTCTTCCCTGCAAATCGCAGATGGTGCTGTCCTTCTGGATTCATCAGCTTGTGACCTCTGATGTGCAGTTAAGCTTTTTACAACTGAGCGTGAAGCGGCTGGGGAAGGGGTTAGCACCTTCAAATCTGAGGTTGAGGTTCTTTCACAAAACAAGGTGGATTGCTGTGTTCAGATGAGAGTGGAGCAGCTGTATCAGGTGGATGGATTAGAATACTTTGGAGTCATATTCACATTATGCGTGTAAGAAGAGAGAGGCAGGTGCTGTTTGCTGCAGAAATGTAGGAGCTGGTGTGGTGGTTAAGAAAGAACGAATCCATAAGTGTGAAGGCTTTACAGAGGTGGAGGTTCTATACAAAAGAATGAAGTTCTGGATACATACTTTAGAAATTCGGTTTCTCCAGAGGTTTGCTGGCTTTGTTCTTAATGAAATCACCCAACATGGTTTACATGTCCAGTCATGATGATGAGTCCTTGGTGCCTCCCATTGAAGATATCACCTTGGAAGAGAATCTGTGTAAGACTAAAGAAAGGTAGTTGATTTTTTTCCAACTGGCCTGAAAAACCCAAAAGATTCCTGAGGAATAACTGGAGGGAGTTTCCCGGGAAAAGAAAAATCTTGTCGGGCATATTTGCTCAGACTTAACCACAACCCTGAATAGGACCAGCAGCTATAGAAAATGGATGGATGTTATCAGTTTGTGCATAGGCCCAAACTCTGCAGTAGTTACTTGTGAACAACACGCGTAAAATCAATAAGCACTAACTACCCAAACTAGAGACGAAACGCTTAGTCAATTAATCATTTATCTAATTGACAGAAAATGAATCTGCGACATTATCCGTAAATTATCAAGCAAACATTCTAAACATGCTCTTGTTTCAAGGCTAGGTTAAGTATTGTTTCTCTTTATTTCATTGTAAATTAAATATCTTGTGATTTTAGACTGCTTACAACACAACATCTTAAGATGTCACCTCGGGCTATAGACTATATCATTACTTGTTTAACCAAATAATGTATACATTAATCAATGCCAAATGTGTTTGCTATCTGCGATACACATAAAGCTGGTAAATGGTGTCTGTTAGGCGTTTATTGGGTTATTTATTTTAAATGACACATTATCCTATTAATCTCTACTTGTAGCATGCGCTGTGAATTGGCTACTGGAAGTGGTATTTTGAAGAACAAACAAATCTAAAATAATATAACAAATATAAAGATACAAATGAAGAAAAGACAAGAAAATGTGCAGAGTTCAACTAGAGTACAGATGAGAGAGGAAGCGCGGGGAAGCCATGTTAGTCAGGGTATGCACTGGGATTTATTTTTCTATTTTCATCCAGGTGAAGTTCAGTGAGGATACATGCAATTTTTCATTTGATTTTCCCAGCCAGTCAATAATTCACACCAGCAACCTTTGAGTCAGAGTCCCACTCTGACTCACTTCACATAATATATCCAAATCAGGAAAATGTACAATCTACATTTTTAGGCAACATGACAGATGCTTTCAGTAACAACCTTACTGTTAATCTCTTATGATTATAGAAATAATATTGTTAACAATCATATTTTATGAGATTTCCAAGTAAATCCAAATACCTTCTATATTACATTCTGTATTAGCACAGGAAGCTCAACATTCCTTGTTGACTCTAGTATGTTTAATGTTTTCATTTTCCATCCCCTCTGCCGTGGATGTGCAACTGATGCTCCATTTGAGCCGCTGCCCTTGAACTATTAAATATTTTGTGTACAGCCTCAATAGGAAAGTATGAACAGCAAGGTTGTGATGAGATGAAGAGACATAAACAGAGTGGTGCAAGGATATGTAGAGTAAAGGAGAGAAGAGTTTTGTTGTGCTTCTTAGGTGATGCCCACTTTGGCAAGTCAAACTCCCTTCACTGCTCTGTTCTGCTCTGCTTTACTCTGCGTGGGTTGTTGCTGTATAAATAACACTCTCAGAGCAGATCAGAGAGAGAAAGAGAACGAGAAAGAGAGAGGATGAGGGAGGCAATAACATCAGAGAAAGTGATGGTGAGGGAGACGGGGGAGGAGTGGGGGACGCATGGGGGAAGCAAAGCGGGGAGATGGAGGGAGAAAGAGAAGGATGGGGAAACACAGCTGATCAGAGTGATATTAGATGTTCAAGAGGAAGAGAGAGTGAAGAGAAAAGAACTGTGGGGACAGAGAGAGAGGAGATTGAGAGGGCTTGTAGAATAATTGAACCATATATGGTAACAGATTTTGAGAGGATGAGCGAGAGAAAGAACAAGTGTGAGAGAGAAATGGATGTGAAGATGTACAGTATGAACCCTTCAGAGAGAGAGAGAGGGAAAGGTTGTGTGTGTGTGTGTGTGTGTGTGTGTGTGTGTGGTGTCATGAGATGGCCTGTCTTAGGCGGCACTTGTATGACACCATCAGCATTAGTCATGGGGAAGATGATTAATTGTGTAAAGATACTGCAGCAGCTCATCACTGCCAAACAGCAGATCAGAACAATCAGCACGACCACTAATTCTCACAAACCTTTGTCAGTTTGGAGTCAACCTCAACATATTGAACATACGTATACACATAGCAGCCTATAGTTTTCAGGTTAGTTTTCAAATCAATCGAAATTGTGGCCTTCCAAAACTCTATACAAGGCAGTCATAAAGGTTGTTTTAAGTCGACGTACAGAAATAGTAACTATAAAATATGCTGATTTCTTAAATCGACATGAAAGTCACAGGTTTGTATGACGTGCTGTCAGACCTCATCAGAAATCAGAAGTGTTTATAGCTGTTCCAAATGGTCAAACTCAAAGGCGGCCTGAAAAGCCAGCTGTCGTAGGATGGGGGAGGCACGTGGTAATTGTTAAAATACAACAATAACAGCATACATTTTCAGACAGTCTCTCCTAGAAGACATTCAGCATGCACTCGGCTGCTCAGATGAAATGTGACAGAAATAGTTGTGTCAAAAATTCAAAAAGAGAGCTGGCTCCTTTCTCACCTCAGCACAGCTGGCTAATCACGATGTGACGTGGGTGTGAATGTCGGATTCTGAAAGTTACAGAAATTGGCAGACACCCAATTCCGGTGTCGGACAGGTGTGGCGGGAGGCTGTGGAGGGTATGCAAAGCTGTTTGACCATCTGACAAGCAGTTCAAATGCAGTATATTGGCACCTTAAGTTTACTGTCCCAAGCAAATGCTACTGATGACGTTGGATGGAGAGATTGCTATACCGCCCCCCCCCCCCCCTCACTGCAGCAATTTAATGATGGCCAGAGGTGTTGCTAGGCTAGCTGATGGCGATGCATCCTAGAATATTGTTCTTCAGACCAGCACTAATCAGCGGTTATTGGTACGAGGCTGGCTAGCAGAAGATTTGGATTGGAGTAATCTGAGAGAGGCCTGCATCACTACAGCCAGTTAATGATAGCCAGCGGTGCTACAAGCCTGACACATCCTCAGAGATTACATACAGATCAGCACACTGCAGATGCTTACATCACATGTCTAGCTAGCGTGGCATTTGATTGGTTTTACTGCAGGAGATTCTGAAATTGTAATTATTGCAATTATTTGTACAATGTAATAATTTGCAATTATTGCATTGTACAAATCTCTCTTGCCTGTTTGGAAGTTCATTCTTGACCTTTTGGGAACAGTAGGTGTACCAAAATAATCAAAGCTATAAAGTCTATTTACCAGCCGCATCTCATGGTCTTCCTGTCTTGTGTGTGTGTGTTTTTTTATCAGCATGGAAATTGAAAAAATAAATGGAACAACCAACTCAAATGTCATCTGGTAATAGCAATCCAGATCAAAGTGACACCACTATAATCTCAATAATGGGTTTCCTGTGTGGCAGCTAGCTGATTGTCATTACACATGTGCTGGAGGCGGTGAGATTTTTGACTTCAACAACAAGCAGCTAGATGTAAGTGTCTCCTCTCTGGTGCAGTGTTGAATTTCTGGTTTTGTGACAGACCAGAAATGATGAGGACATTTTACATCGGGGCTATGAGCAGGGATCCTTTATCCTGTATGAATGATCCGTGAAATACCGCAGCAAGTAAAGCTAATCCTGTTTAAATATGTTATTGTTTGACCATCGTGGCTCGGGTTTTCTGCAGTGCTAGGAAGCAAATTAGCGCCAATACTGGCAGATTGGCGCTAGGCAAGGCTAATGCAGGTGCCAAGTGGAGTGTTAAGTGCTAGCCATGTGATGCAGGCCTGTGGCTCCTGTTGCTGTAATGAGAGCGCCTCGTTCTCAGTCTCGACCGAGTGCTGCTAATTGCCTTAATTGAGACAGTGACCTACATCTGAGAGAGGCTTCGGTGGATCAACAGAACATCTGGCAAACCTGCAAAAGGAAGGGGAGGGAGGGCAGACTGAAAAAAGGATGAGATGGAACCAATGAGGGAGAAATTAGGAGAGACAAGAGGATGCAGTAGAAAGAAAAATGTGGCCAGTCTGACTGAACAGATTGTTTAAATAAACTTTTTAAAGCATGACAACTCCTAATACTGTTTGAACTTCTTTTTTATTCAAATTGCTGCGCACACATGCTTGGTTGGGTACACACATCATGATTTTTGGACCCAATTAAGCATCAAATGTACCATCAAAGCCAAATTTTAGCAGTGGAATGATAGTGAGAGAGGGAGGGAGGGAGTAAAGCCCAAGTCGAATGGATGAAAAGAGCAAGGGAAGGGACAGGAGGAGAAGGCTGGGAGTGACATCATGCTTTTAGAGCAGAGGCCGGGCCCTTAGGCCAACGCTGAATACACTCCTAACAGTCTTGTGTACTTCCCTTAGACTGAATTATTCAACACTCTCCTGATGGAGAGACTGACTGTGACTGTGTATGTGTGCCTCCGCATGCCTCCGCATGTCTGGGTGCTGTGGTGCATGTATGCATGTGTGTGCATGCATATGGCATTTGTCTAGAGAGCGAGAGAGAATATAAGTTCTGTGTGCCGGTGTATGAATACAACTTTTATTATTTTTGTGTGCTAGAAAGAGTGTAGGAGAGGAAGGCTGCGTGGAGTCACTGAATGGGCTTGCGATGTGTGGGTGGCTGCTCAGTTTATGTGCATGTGGCTAAGTGTGCACACGTCTGTCAAGTCTGTTGAAATAAATGTGTATTTTCTGTGTTTCAGATTAGGTGGTTCAGCTAGTTTTTGTTCCTCTTCAAAACGAAAGTGCTCAATCTGGCCTCTTTCTTCCACCAATCTCACCAGACTGCTTGTCAATGTCCGTCAATAACATCCATCGTCGCATAATTACGTAGCCTAGTGTCAGTGGCAGTAAGATTTTATTAGAACAAGGTACAGGAGCTCCTTATCCTCCGAGCAGAGGACGGGATCAATGACACGCATGTTATAAATCACATTAGATGCCGACTCTGTTGCTTGTACGTCATTTGGTTTCCGTGTTAAAAGGCAAAGCCGGTATTGTATGTATTGTGGGATCTCTGTTTAAAAAGGGGTCCACACACACACACACACACACACACACACACACTGCCTCCCTCACTCTGGATTTTGGATTTTAAGCTGCAGTGCTCTTCTGTGTGCCCCCATTTCTTGTTTTTGTGTGTGGTCTGTGTACTCTTTCTCTAAGTGTGTGTGTGTGCTTTGTGTGTTTTTGCCAGCCTGTGTGTGTTTCCGTGTGTGTGTGGACAGTGAGTGTTGGGGTTTGATCCTGTGCTAATGATCTCCCAGTGGCTCAAACGTCTGTAAAGTGTGGTGAGCAGGAAGGGAGACAGAGGGAGGCAGAGAGAGGAGGGATGATGGGGGGGAGGAAGAGGAGGATGTGAAAGTGAACAGAGAACAGTGCCTTATCATGATCATCATCCTCGTCATCACAAACCCCCCAAATACACACTCACTACGCTGCACTTGTAGTGTCCCCCCCCCCAGTCACAAGCATCAGAGCCTCCACCTATCATGATCTACACAGCTCTCCACTCAAGACGGAGCAGCCACGTTGGCAAAGTCTGCATCGAGAGCTGCAGCATCAAACCGGCTGGCGACAGAAGGATGGAAGAAGGGGTGGATGGATAGACAGATGGATATAGAGCCAGCATGTGATGTGTGTCATACTCGCACTCTCCTCAGCACACGCATGCACACGAGGAAACGTCAGCCGCAGACAGTCAGATATTGGAGCTGAGGTTTTTCTCTTGTTTCTTTTTATTGAATGTCACACGGAAGGGATTTCTTGCATATCTCTCTCTCTCTCTTCTTCTTCCAGTCTGTCTTTCTCTGTCACTCCCGCTCTCCCTGTCAACTCTCAGCTCATCTTCTTGCTTACACGGACTGTAATGCACTTTTGTTTTCTGAAAGTGTTAGCACTTCCTCCACTTTCTCCCAGTCTTGCCTTACCTCTCCACCTCTCCTCTCCTCCCCTCCCCTCCTTCCCATCCCTCCTCATCTGGAAAAGATCTGTCTCACTAATGGCAGGCCTGGTAAATTAGCCCTTCTATCCTTCATCTATCAGAGCGTGCGCTGGCCAATAGAGCGCAGTCGTGCACAGCCACAGATGCAGATATAAAAATACATAGGCACAAGTACAGATTTACCCCTTTTGTTTATGTGTGTCTGTCTGTTTGTCTCCAGGTTGGGTACTGGCTAATAGGGCGTACTAGGTAATGGCAGCCATACCCTATTATCTCTGCTCTGCTGTCTAATAGCCACTGGCTTTAAGCATCTGCCATGTAGCTGCTCTAACTCCCCCAATGGACACTTAGCAACTTAGCACATACACTGACAGACACGCACATGTACATCCCACCCCCACGGATGCACAGCAGAGACAATATACACACCGCCAAAAGTAACTTGTGCATATGCGAGTGTGTCTGCATGTGTGGGTGCATGCAGAAGTATTGTGTGTGTGGTTATCGCATCTAACACATCGTGGCCTGACATTCGGTATTCTGTCTTTTCCTTGGGGAGCACTGCCTTCCTTTAATTAGCAAAAAGAAATAGATTTACTTATCTGATCTTTGACACATTGGCCACAAACATGCGCGCACACACACACACACACACACACACACACACACACACACACACATCTGCCTGTGTGCGCTCAACCACACAGCACAATGACACCTACCCATTACCAGTGTGGTGGAATGCCAGAGCGGGAAGCAAACACACTGCACTGTGAGTTCAGGCGTGTGTGTGTGTCTGTATGAGTGTGTGTGTTAGAGAGAAATGAATCTGCTCCATCTGTAGACTGACCATTGATTTGCCATGGTAACAGTGGATGGTGACTGTCGCGTGAACAAAGGCGATGAGAACAAGTGGCTGGATTGGAGAGGGAAGACGAGAGGAGAAGGGGGAAACAGGGAATAGAGGAGACCAGTGGTGGTGTTAAACTGGAGGAAAATGGACTCACATGGGGACAAACTCAGCAGAGGCTGGAAGAGAGAGGATTAACATGCGTTAGCCTGTTGTTGGTTTTAACTAAGTGTAGCAACAAGAGTTTTATGTGTGTATTTCAGAAAGCAAGAGCATGTACACAATAGTGTTGTGGGAGTGTTTTTGTATAAAAAGGCTTACACAGACCTGAGTAAGGCTTATATATAATGAATGAATCCCCCTTCAGCTACCGTTTTTCTTTCCTCTGCAGAATTAGTGATTTGTCTAACCCCCTCCTTTCCCCACAAACAATCTCTGCAAAACCCCCTTTACTTTCCTCCCAGAATCCACCCAACCAACATGCCCTCTAGAAGCCCGTGACATTGTATAAACTTGCTCTGCGGCATTTAGTAAACACAATGCCTCGGCTGTCAACGACTCCCTTTAGAAACACTGGGCTAATGTAATTTTAACAAAAACGGGGATAAACCACCATGTTTTAGTATTCAGCAGAGCCTCCAGCTCTTCTCTAAAAGCAGAAAGACTAGCACCCTGTGAATTGTCTAATTAATCTTCTGACTTGTGGCATTCCCACACAAGCCGGATCCTTTTGTTTTGCAGTGGCACTGGACAAGTGCTCTGACCCCGACCACGACTGGCCGTCCTGTTCTCACACCTGCGGCACTTGGCCTGCTTAGCATGGTCCAGCAATCAACGCTGAGGTAGTCAGCCGAGATGGGCTGACTCACCGCTTCCTGCCATTTTTACACCAGGCCTAAGGTTTCTAAAGTCCAACATAGTCACCATCAGTGGGTTGAGAGAGACAGAGACAGAGAGAGAGAAAGAGAGAGAGTGGGATTTTTTTTTTCACCCAAAGGCACTTAGCTAGCTATAAATACCAAACTGGCAATTCTTTGATTTGCCAATGAAGTCTGCCAGAGGAGGGAGGAAGATGCAGGGTTTTAAATTCATTCACCGATAGGGGAAGAGAGAAACTGAGGGAGGACTTGGGTTGGCTGTGTCATTACTTTTTCCATGTAGGGGGATGAAATAACATTAACATCTCTTTCTCTCTGAAGCTCTATAAGTCAAACAGTTATTATTACATAACAGTCAAACACACACACACACAATATATAGACGCACATCCTATTCTTTTTCTGCCTCACAGATGCTTGTGTGTGTGTGTGTGTGTGTTTGTGTATGTATGTGTACGTGGATGTCACAGCCTGGACAGACACTTCAGTTTTAATAAAGCAGAGGCCTTTCAGCACCCTGGCAGATCCTGCTGTAATCTCTCCTAAACAGGTGTTGTGATTAGCCTCTGCCGTGAGCATTCTGACACTTGGATAGGCAGGCCAACCATGCACACAACCATCGGCTACCACTCAGGAGACAGATTTAACCGGCAGTGCTTGGCAAAGTGCGCACTTCTGCCATCCAGTACAATGTGCTTTGTCGAAAAGTTCTGCTAGAAAATAATTTTTCTTTCCTCAGCCAAGTAATTATGTCGTTTCTTTACAATATTCAAAGTAAAGTTGATTCTTTGCATGCTGATGCATGTGCAGAATATTGCTCTTGATTTATAGAGGACAGTTGATGGATCGTTTGTAGAAACACAGAGCGAAAGCTCATTGTGTATCAGGGACAAATTACAATATCAATTAATATATTAACCTGAACAGTTATTTGATCACGAGGTTTAAGCTTTTATTCATCTGCGGTATAAAGAAAACTACTCAGCTTGCTTTGCAGTCCCAATTAGGAATGAAACTCCTCCTAAGAACATCTGCATTAGAAGATTTTGCTAATTAAATCAAAATGTTGTAAGAGCCTGTTTGTGCTTCACACTCTAAAGTAGGCTGTTTCACTTGTATATTTTTACCTCTCATTTGTCAGTGTCTGACAACAGCGCTCTCTTCTCCAGTAATTATAGTATATTTACCATTTTCATCAAATACATAGTGGATGCTCAAAACGTACACAGAATAAATAAAGATATGTTTTAATATCCACTTTTTACTACAACTGACCAGTTTGATGAAATAGCAAGAATTCAGAAAGATATTACCTAAACATCAGGGTTGCTGTTACTTAACGATTCAGTAATGCTCACTCATTATTTGACAATGAATAATTAATTGTTCACTGATAAAGAAACTGCTTTGATCTAACTGAAGCCGAATGTCTCAAGTGTCAGATGGTAAATGTAAAAATGATGAAATCTTTAACGTATTAGCAGCCACAGAATTGCATATAACTCCCACACAAGGTAAATGTTGATGGTTGTCTGGGGAAGAGTTATCTTACGTGGTTTAATCACTGTAGGTACATCTCTGGCACATTGCCAGGAGTGTGTCGCGGGATTAATAAATCACTAATCTCCTGCTAATCTAATCATGTATTAGCAACTGATCATTTGTTTTTGCTACAGTAAAAATCCCAACAAAACCGTAAAAGCAACTCAACTGACATGTTGACAGGAAAGAAATATATTACGTGGGTATGATGGATGACTGTACGTTTCTCAAGGCAGCGATATGTCTGCTAGTAGTTTTTAATGGATTTTGGAAAACAAATGTGTTTATGACTTCCCTGAGATAATGAAAGTAAACCTGCTGCAGAACAGAGTGTATTAGTTTCTGACTGTGGCAAGTGCAGTGGTAGGTTTAGAGTTATATGGCCACAATGGGGAAAAAAGTAATATTCCGCTGGTATTGCATTTAAATGTTTTGCACAAAAAATGCTCAAGGCAGCACATCCCAGACCCAGTGTCGCGATGAGAGGTAAACTACTCTCTATGGAAGCAAAAAAAGGAACTCCCAAATCTCACAAGGAACTGAACAAATTTAATTCTACCACCACTGAATACTTGATGCTGTCATTTTAATAACAATGAACTTATAGCATTGAAATATTTGACTTTTGAGAACCATATATCTGAATTTATGTGGTATGAATTCGCCTCTTTCAAATTCTCAAATTCTTTTTTTTGTTGCTTCCATAGAGAAGAGAGAAGAGAGCTCACCTTTCACTGTAATTTGTGTCTGGGATGTACTACATCAAGCATTTTTTGTATTCAACACATTTAAATGTAAAATCAGTAGATTTCTTCTCCCATTGTCATTAACGGCCGTGAAAACTCTGACTCCACCACTGTATTTGTCACAGTCAGAGGCTAATACGGTCTTTTATACTGTAGGTTTACCTTAATTATCCCTGTTTAAGAAATTCGAATGAATACGGCCTTCCTTTGCTTCCAAGCTTTTCTATCACGCTATTACAAATCTTCAAAAATACAGGCCTCTACAGCAGGTCCAACTTTGACTAAGAGTGTTGGACTTTTTCAACTTTTGTAGGGAAAAAGTAATTATTAGGCCCGAGGAGGAAAATGTGTTTTCAAGTGTCGGGAGACTTGCTGTATTCCAGTCCCACATTACATTCTGAGGTTATGCCGTAATGCTGTGTGCTTTGCCAGGCTGCGCTGCTGTCCATTACATGCTTGTCTGAGTTAGTGGTGAGACGTAATGCTTCACTAGTCTGAGCTAGGCTATGCTAGCTTAGGGGCTCTGTGCTGTGTTAAATGCTATTCTGTGTTTGCCTGGGGAGCGTGAGGCTGTTAAATACTACAGTAGACTTAAGCATTGGGACTTACTTCTCGTTTAATACTAATGTAGCCTTTGTTAGCATCGGGAGCCCGTGTCTGCGAGCTAAATGCTATAGTTCTCTGTCAATCGTGGGAATGTAGAAAGTCTATGTTCAGTTAGTGGATGTGGGCTCTATGTTCTAAAACTGAAGAGCTTTCAGTGCTTAAGGGTCCTCTTCTTGTTAGCTATTGTGGGACCTGCCTTTACATTCTGTTAGTGTCAAGATAATTTAATATGCTATGTCTCTGCTGTAGAGGCTGTTGTCCCAGTTCACAGCTTTCTGCAATGTTCAAAGAATGATGTCTGATGCTACGTGTTTGACTATTATGCTCATAAAGCTGTTATTTCTAGGTTTTTTGAAGTCGTAACATAGTTCAAACACCAAGGAGAAATCAATAAGTCAATGTGTATCTGTAGACTTCTTTCTGAAAAGAAAGATCCATTATACTGTCGATACCTCAAAAGCTTTTGTAACATAAACGGCTCTCTTTCAATGGATATTCATTGGCTGTGTTACTTCTGACGCTGGTCAAGTGACAACAGCTTCCCTAGGTGTTTGTTTGAAAGTGGCTTTTCTGAGCTAATTCTGTGTTAGCGGATGGATTTAGAGCGGCGTTTGTTAGCACTAGGGTTTGCAGAACATCTGCTGAGCATTTACACGGAATTAGGCTGCAACAGAAAATGTTTCCTTCCTTTTAGAGCAGTTTTAATGTTTTACAGGCCCTTGTTTAGTGTGCCTACCTTTCACCATTCTAATATACTGACCTGCAGCGTTTAATTAATCCTAATTACACCGATAAGGTCCAACATTTCCAGGTAGAGTTTAGCTTTTTAAAAATATCTACTGCAATACCTGAGGTGAGCTTCCTTTGCCTGAATTGTATAATTTTGTTTAACACTAGAAACATAGTTTAGCACCCCATATGCACTCATCTATAAACAGGGCATGTATTGAAGATAATATCACGTGCTTTACTACTATAAGTTGTACTCAGACTCTATGTCAGTAATATATTTTTCCACAGACAGTGGTTTGAATTGTGTACTGTAGTACAAAATACAGGCCTTTTTCACAGCAGACACGAGCACAGGTGTCATTAATAATGTCAAGGATGTTATGGGTGGATAAACTGAATGCAATCAGTGTTATTAATTACATCTGTGGTTTTCCTGCTATGATGTAAATTACATAAAAGTTTAAATGTCTGCAATGTAAACAGCCTATTGGCCCAAATAAACTCTGATTACAAGACCACCCATCTGTTTTGGATAAAGACCACATTTGACATCTTTTAATCATACTGTTAAATGTACTGTTAATTGTATGTCAGTGTATTGTATAAATAAAAATTAAGTACATCAATAAAAACAGAAGAAACAAAAATTGTATTGATCATCACGACAACATGACTCTTTAATTCCATATTTTATTTTACATTTTACTTTACATTTTCATTTACATGTCAGATCAGCACTGTGAAAATGCACCTCTGACTATTTTTTTAAGACATAAATTACATTATTTTCCCTGTACCTATCTTAGTATAGAAAATTTAAAACTGCCTTAAAACCTACAAGTCCTACTTCTGCATTTCTTGCATGGGAAATTCTCTAGTTCACTAAGCTAATTAGATGGCTATCAAATATCATCCCAAAATGCCCCATGAATGTATTCACTTTGGATTCCTGCACACTGAATGAGACAGCGATGACCTAAAGTTCAAGTAGGGTTTTATTATTTTATGTTCATCATGGTGGAAGCACATTTACATCACTTTCATTTGGACGGGACATATCTATTAACTACCGTGGTGGTAACCTTGTTCTCAGAGGTGCTCATTCATTGGAAATGCCTACTAATATAATTTGTATACCAAATTAGTTTTTAGTGTTTTGTCAGTTACCTGTAACCTCAGGGAAAATAGTGCTTTCTGCACTGTGTAGCCAGTGAATTTGAATGTGCAATATACCAGGATAATGTGGGGATGTATTTCAATCTTTCTACAACTCAACTTTGGGCTGAAGATCATTGTGAAAAACTGCATTTGTAATACTGCCACTGTGCCACTTCTTTTTTTTTTTATTTTATTTTTTTACTTATTTTGTGACCGTTAAAGCTGCAGCGCGCTTCACTTTGTTGACACAGGACTTATTTTGCCATGCTAGTTTGTTCGCACTTAAGCGGGATGGTACTTAGCAGCATCTAGGGGCCGTACTTTGTCAGGCCAACTTAATGTAGCTGTGCCATCCTAATTGACCGACTACATTAAATATTAATATAGCACATTGCTGGCCTCATCACCGTCCTCCTCCTTATGCCCATCTAGTTCTCATTATTCTGCATGCTAGCGCCATCCTCTTCTTTTGTGATGTCAGATGTCATGTGCTCTTCTATCAGTCTTTCAATTATTGTTTCTTAGCTTTTGGTCGCTCATACTGTCTGGACTCAGCTCATCCTCCTGTAGCCCACGTGACTCCCTCTCCCAACAATGTCTAGAAATGTGTCAGTTCATTCCTCATTAGCCTGGATCTGTACAGCTCTCTCCACACTTTCATATTTACTTCATCTGATTGCTGTAAACAAAAATTTAATTTGACATGAAATAGTATGTGTGTGCGGGGAGTACTGTCTTGTATCGGTGGTGTATTATTTTTTGGTATGCTGGCTGATACATATAGCATACAGTATATAGTATGCGCATGTACACATACTGTATGCATAAGCTGTGTGCATGTGGGTGGATGATAAAGTGTTCATGAAGTTCACTCTATTTGTATAATTGATGTACAATGTCATCAGAAAAAAAATCCCTTTGTATGTCGGTTATGATGTAATGTAAGTCCCCATAGCACAAGGTGACATTTTCAAAAAAACTAACAAAACTAACAAACCCAAGGCTATGGCAACAAAAAAGAGCAACAAATCATCACATTTGAGAACGATATGTGATAAATGACCCAAAGGACAATTATGGCTGATTATATTATATCAGAGCAACATAATCATGTTCTACACAAACCTTCAGGTTAGCCAAACTTATTAGGAAGAAAAAAATGGGCAAAATTATTACCCAAACTATAGTACAGGACACAGTTTTCCTGTGCAAAGAGGGAAAAATGATTGACATATATAAGTTAGCAATACATAAAACTTGCGTGAGCATTCTGATGGAAGCCCAGTATTCATGTCATATTATGTTTTGACCTATCATTGGGCCTTGCAGTGGGCATCAGGCTGTGTCATCATAAATCTCCCGGGCCCTGTGACAGGCGACACCATTCTGTAGCCCTGAACTTTAATCTGCCGATTACTCCGACTCTCACCCAAGCAAAGAGCAGATGCTCTGCAGCTTGGCCCGGCCTTATAACTACATTGTATCTGCTCAGGTTAAACTGCCGTGGCTGGCCCTCTGGCTTGATACGCAGCTTCATATGAATGCCATGACTGACTCAGTTATCCAGCCATCATCACTGTATTTGCGTTCTCTCTCCCTCCCTCACACACACCTCCAAATAAAGTGATTTAGATATTCTGGCTACACTATTGTCTTGTTTACACACCTGGTCTGTTGGTCAACTGGTCCGACTGCTCAGATGATCTCATTGGACTTTGCTGAAATGAACTGATGTTCCTTACTTTACAATTACTTTGAAGAGGACAATGTAATGATAACCACTAATGGGCAAAACTACAAAAATATGACCCATATTATTGTAATGAACCAGATGTATCCTTTAAATTATTAACAGATTGCTTTGTTGACTGATTAACTGGTAAATTGAGTGATTGTTTCGGCACTGATTTGCATGTGAGTGTTGGTTGTACACTTGTACTGTATGTGCGAGGGTGTGAGTGGGTGTTTGTGTGTGTTAGTATCTGTGCTTGTGTGTTGGTGTTATCTGGGCAAAACTATGGATGTGCCTGTAGCCACACAGAGGGAGATTTTTTCTTGTGAGTAAAGTATAACGCCGCACACACCTACAGTCACACACACACATAGATGGAAACAGTGAGATAGATCTTTTTGAAGTGCAATTTCATTCTCTCTCCTTCCTACTTTTCTCCCTTTTTGTAGCAGTGGAGGGAGGGGAGGTAAATCTCTGTGGGGCCTGCTTTACGTATGCGATGGCCAGAGTTGAGAGCTTTTTGTTCAACTAGAGGGCAAAACTAGAGTCACAATATGCGTTTACGTGCATATTCACACACACACACACACATCTGGATACACATGAAGGTGAGGGTGGTGGGAGCGGAAAGACAGGAGCTGACAGCTGATTCTCCATGTGTGTTTATGAGAGCTTTGATGTTTAATGTGTCACGTTCTTTGATGCCCTCTGCGGCCGGGGTGTGAGAGTGTGTGTGTGTGTGTGTGTGTGTGTGTGTGTGTGTGTGTGTGTGTGTGT
>JAVQJV010017220.1:0-18968 GCA_036024995.1 Gadopsis bispinosus | reverse complement strand
TACATACTGTAAATGTCATGAGAGGAAACAGAATGTAATAAGGAAATGTAAAAAAACAGAAAACTGTATAAAATTACATTTAAAAGACTTTGAATTTGAAAATGACAGTTGTGCAAAATCCCTTTTCACTTTCGTCTTATATTCCCAGTTATTATCCCCATTTGGAGTTTGCCTCTGTTACTCGTCTCCCCCTGTGTGTCATTCTGCCTGTCCCTGCATCTCTCTGTGACGTCCTAGTTGGCATGTTTACAGCTGCATGCAGATGCAGTGCTGCAGTCTTCCAGCACAGCCTCCCATGAGGCACCCACAGGGAGTTAACATGCACAGATGCACTCAGTCACACTTGTGCACTTTTACTGTAAGTTAAATCCAGTATATTAAATGTGATCAGCACATA
The DNA here is from genome assembly GCA_036024995.1 of Gadopsis bispinosus. NCBI lineage: Eukaryota > Metazoa > Chordata > Actinopteri > Centrarchiformes > Percichthyidae > Gadopsis > Gadopsis bispinosus. Next base: position 18,571 of record JAVQJV010017220.1, on the reverse strand, counting down.
CCAACATACTTTGACGATCCAATTTGCTATGCTAAATTTAATGCTGATAATTATCAGCAGTGGCTGAAAATATCAAGCTAAATTATTGACTCGTGGTGATGGAGGTGTGTGCAATAAATTTAATTGATGGATGAGCTCTCATTCACTTTAATGGAATGATTGAGTTTTGGTAGAATTTTCCTGGATATACCACACACACTTCAGTCTTATTTATCTCTCCTCTCCTCTAGTCTCCTCTCCTCTCCTCTAGTCTCCTCTCCTGCCACCAACATTGCAAAATTGTGTACACAGTGGGTAACTTTAACAGTACACACTGTTCCGTCCAATCAATAGCGGGTTTGTGCTATGGTATAATTTCTTGCACCCTGTCTGATCATAAATATACCTCTTGATCTGCCTCTGCTGAGGGAAATCAATATCCGTCCAGTGGGCCAGCTGTTAGGTTTTTATTATTTCTTAAATCAGTGGAGGCAGAAGCAACAGTAGAGCTTTTAGTTCATAAAACTAACATGCCTCTGAAACCTGTATATGAAGATATTGATCCTGTGCTCTGAAAGCGAAAGGGTTTTCAGCTTGTATTACAGTATCCACAGTAGTGGTGCTATTGTGTAATGTGGTTAGCACAGTGTGACTACCTGGTTATACTTGGTGGGTGTACAGCATCAGTTTAAGGCTGAAATTGTTGCTCCATTAGAAAATGCAACATTTATTCCAGACATGTTGTCTTTTATTTTTTGTAATTGAACACAAAACGTTTGTGATTTTCTTTTTTTTTTTTGGGGATTGTTTCTGACAATTGATTTTCAGGTTTTTTGCTATTGACAGTCAAGAGGTGATGAGCAACAAAGGCTCCGATGACGTAAAACATCACAGCCACATGTTATTTCATAATAGCAGAGTCAGCGCGCAGTTTTGTGCGATGCACAATGAAAGGTTCACAATGTGATACTCATAATGTATTGACAATGTTGCATTGAAACTGGAAGAGGGCTGATTTTTTTTCAGGTTTCTCTGACAGTTTTCTTGTAGACTTAAATATCAAATAATAGATGATAATGACAAAATATCACCTGAAAAGAGAGAGAGAGAGTGTTTTTTTTTTAAACAGTCAGACAGAAGCCATTATTCCAAAGCAATAAGGTCAGTTAAACTGGGCACATTTGATTTCCGCTTTGCAACAAGGCAACATTTACGGTTCGTAAGAGACAATCGAGGTAGACAAATTGAACAATTTAAACAGCCAACAGTTATGAGACAAATCGGAAGAATTGTCACATTATGTCTGCAACTGTTGTGTTTTTTTGCTTCTTTTTAGTTTTTTTTTCCCCTAGAAGATCTATGATTTCACAGTGCTGAGTAGGGACAGAGTGTAAAAGCTCAGTAATCTAAACAGGAAATTGGCCAGTCAGTGCTTTAAGTAATCAGCAGGATTTCAAAAACAAGTCTAAAATCCACTGGGAGCCAGTGCAATTGTGTTGGGATATATGATCTCTCTTCCTCCATTCTAGTTAAAAATCTAGCCTCAGCATTTGTTCTGCGCTCCATATTCAACAGGAAACTAACTGATGAGATAATGCTACAGTATGTGAGAAGTATATTACTACTGTTTTACAAAGCCATAGTTGAATTAATTTGATAAAAATCCACTGACCTAAAAGCATCAAATAGAACTAAAATTTGTAATCAGCGAAAGTTGCTAGCAGGTTTTTTTTTTGCTCATCATAGACAGAAACACAGATTTTGTGCTGTGTTTAGTATGTTGTTGTACTTGTTTTGCTCCGTTTGGTTAATGTTCAAGGATGGACATTAAAGCATTGCAAGCAGCTTTTGTGGTACACTTGGGCCCAATAAAATGTATTCTGAACTGTATTAAGCCTACAACTTGTAATAACCCCCATATGTGATTTCGTCTTTGACAGTTCATTATTTCATTTCGACAATCAATCGACAGTTGGTGTCTTTCCAAGTGAAAAATTGGATACATTTTGCATCAACAAGAAGCACAACATAGGTTGTGCATTAATGACTTACTTTAACAATTGCTCTCTCTCAATGTAATTAATGACACTTTGATTGAATGATTATTTGTTAACACTGTGTTGATAGAACTCCAATTGATGGTAATTTAATGTGTCGTGAATGTTGATGTTAAGTGCCTCTGCCTAATGTGTTTAAAATGGCAAAGCTAAGTCATTAGATAAAAATAATGGGCTTCTTTTTATTTGTTTTGTGAATTACTTTAGCATTCACCTTCCATTTTTCCATAGAAATTGCTTCGTTTTTGTGCATTTTGTTGTCCGTGTAGTTTAGTAAAAAAAACGACTTGTGCATACATTTTGTCTCTGTTTTCTCAGTTTATGTAATGTAATTTAGTATACCTGTCTTTTGTACATAACACCATGTGTGTTGGGAAAGTAGCATATCAGCAGCACATCTGCAACCTGCGACAGTCTGCTCAGTTGTGTTTGAGGAACATTCGAAACACGCTGATCACTGATAATATTTGTTTATGGTGTTTGCTGATATTCCTACTTAGATAAGCTTTTATAAAGTGAGGTATGTGACACTGACAGAACACATGGTTCATATGGGAGTTGAACCTTAAACCTTTTGGTCACCAGGAGCTACTCTGAGCTGACTAACTAACCCTGACCCAGGACCTGGGCTGCGTCTTTCTCTGCGCTTGAGGCCGTGTCTCCGGAGTCTTTCTCTCAGACATCCGTCTCTGAGTCTCCTGTGAGCTGCCATCTAATCCACCAGTCATCTGAATCCAGACCCTCATCTCACCAAGGTCGGGATGAAAGAGCATCTCACCGGAGCCGAGGTCCGTCCGTGCGTGGCGGGAGGAAAGGGAGAAGGCCTTAGTGCGAAATGTCAGTGCTTTTCCTGTGAAGCTAGACTCATCAAAGGAGGATTAGTGTCGGACTGATGGCCTCACAGGACGACCAGGCTCTGATGGGGTAATCTGATGCATCAGAACCAATGTCAGACTTGGATGAGACACATGGACAATATATACGCTAACACACACCCATACACTTACATGCATGCGTCCGCACATGCGAGATTCATACAAATGTGCAGTCTTTCACACACACAAAATGTGTGTCTCTTTGTGGCAACTTAAGTCTGCTTGCTGCCTACAGTTTACAGCAAAGATATCCGTATTTGCAAGGTAGAGCTAACTCAAGAGCTACTTTTTAATGCCTGTTAGAATTACACAGTTTAATGTACAGTCTGACAGCGAAGACAGTCGACACGCTCAACCTCATGAACGACAGTACCGTAATTAATGGCAAAGAAAATTGATGTTTAGATTAGATTTGGTTCAGTGGCAGACTACGTTTTGTGCTTTCTGTTGGTTTGAACCAATGAGAGGGTGACGAGTGTGTCCCAGCATTACAGACTCGGTGTGCTCAGTTTGCTGCATGAGGTCACTGTCATTTTGTAATGGACAATTTGCAGTTACATCATCTGGCCAAGACTATCAAAGTTTGTTTTTGGAATACAATTTCAAGGCCTCTCATGACCCACCACTACACAGCCAACGAGATCACATCGTTGATTGCACAAAGGTACCGCAGCCTGGGTGATTCATAAGTTGGGGAACCTGTGCCAGTGTCCTTATGTGGAGGATAATGTCACACTTAATACATTAAATGCAATGATGGTAACATCTGTTTGAATGTTTGTTATCCTTTAAAAGTACTGGAATTTGTTTTTGAGCTTCCAGTCGTTCTGAAAGAGTAGGTGCCGTTTTCTTTTTTATGAGAAGTCGTGTCTCATGAAAATGAAACTGTTAAAATATTTCCATTTCTTTCCACCCACTTCCCATTTCTCGCTTTGAAAAAACAGCTCTCACTACAGTATTTACTGCCTTGGGACTAATGGGAGGAGCTGTGCGCCATGTGTTAGTTTGAGCTAAATCAACCATTTTGCAACAAATAAACTGCAAGACAAATAGGAACATCATTCTTAATTTGCAAAGCTGACAGGGCAAGAAATTAGAACAATATGAAGGTCCAGTACCGTGCTCTTCATTAAAGTCTTTGTTCGCCACACATGACAAAGCAGATTGTGATTGTGGCACTGACAGGCTGTGGACAATTACAAGTGATGTATTTATGGATTTTTAGTGTCATTCAATCTGAAATATATAGCTGCTGTCAGTGCCAAAAATGTACCTTATAGAACTGCATTACCGGAACTCGACTTTGTCCATATTCTGATATGAAAACACAATGTCAATACTCAGTAATGGAACAGAGTCAAAGAAAATTTGTTTATATAGGAGTGATTTGTATTAGCTCTTTCTGTTTTTGTGTATTGTTATTGTTCCTCCTGCAGATTTATTGACCTAATCTGAATATTTGTGAAAAGAAAATGTTGGTCTCAGTGGTGCTGAGGCAGATATGATACTGTTTTATGTTGTGGTTTCTTTGTGTATTGTTAATGCATCCTGTTTTGAAAAATATAAAAAGAAATTTGGATAAAGAAATATTGTCAAGCCGGATAACATGTTTCTGTCATGGAAAACTGGCTGTTCCCCGAGCAGCGATTGTCCAATCATAGCTTAGCAACAGTAGGGACGGCAGGTCTATCAAGCTTTGGATTTCTCCACATGTTGAAATAGTTGGAGTAAGAGTGATAATTGGCATTTAAAGAGTTTTTTAAAGCCTTTCAAACAAAAGCAGTAGTGTAAGGAATGAAGTTGTTACAGTAGTTAGCATGTTAGTTTATGACATACAAGGGACTGTGTGTTATTTTCAATGCCAAGGAACATAGCCTCATCATTAACTTAAATGGACTCTTAGCACTTTTCAACCATTGAAATGGTTCCCAAAGCGCTGTAACAGTAATCTAAGCTTGATCAGTAGTTTAATTCACCCATTCACACACCAATGGGGGCAACTTGGAGTTCAGTGTCTTGCCAGGATCAAACCACCAACCCTGTGGTTAATGGATGACCGCACTACCCTCTCAGCCACAACCACCACAGGTTACAGGTACATTAAAAAAAAAAGCCCCATTCATGAGGTCCTGATGCTACAGTAACAATCGCAGCTCTGTCCTGGATTTAGGGAAGTTTATACTCCAGCAACCCCATTTTTTTCCCTTTTGTTTGGCACATGTAGCTTCAGCCTCAGTCCTTTAGCATTATATATGATAATTGCATATCTAAGACATCATTTACAAGATTCTCATTTTAAAACAAGTCAGCTGGAAACTTAAAAAACTCAGTCGAAGATGACAGTTTGAACCAACTCGTGAAGCTAACGTAAGCCGGCAAAATCGATGGTACGAAATGAGAACGGATACGAAATGGCTGTAAATTGCACCTAATGTTAATAACCAAAGAATGATAAAAACATTTGGAGATGGTGGAGATGTAGGGTTCAATAGATATAACTGTATAGCTAGTCCCTGTCTCTGTGAATATACAGTATATAACACTTTCTTTTGGGTGGCAACATTTTGATGTACTTCTGCGCTGCTATTTTTTATTTCCCACAGCCTGGTCTCACAATCTCAAAAAATTATTTCTTTTAAGTATTTTGGTTTGTCAAACAGTGTCAGCCTTTTCCCAAGGAGTTGTTTTGCTCTTGGCTGAAAGCTGCTTGTGCACAATTTATAGTGAAAATGGACTGAAGTATTTGGCGAGGTACACACGCAGTATCTTTTGGAATGAGGCACTGGTGTGAGGGCTCTCTTAGATAGTCCAGGAAAGTATTGCATAATGGGTGGGCATGCCCAGAATCAGAAATGTTTACAGAGATCACAGAGGAAATGAGGTAATTCTGTGGCGCTACTAATGGCAGAGTCTTGACAGAGGATATGTTTCATTTATCCTATCTGCATCAAGGTCGATGTGGCAATTACCACGGCGGGGAGAAGCTAAAAAAGAAAATCCACCGGCCCACTGGTGAATATACAACAAATCACCTGTGCTGTTAAGGGCAGGGGATTTTTAAAAGGGGTGATATAAAGTGTAGCTCAAAGGCAGATTGTTTTAAACATGGAGGAAGAGAGTGAATGGTTTATTACCCAGCCCAGCATAGTAGGTCTAAAAGCCCACTGCAAGCTCACACCTTTTTTTAGTTTATACTCATGTGGCTGGTCATGAAATACAGCGCATTCTCTCTCCTGAGGGGATATCCACCATTAGCATTTTTAGTCTCGCATTACGATTAACAGTCCCTATGTTGCGTACACAATTCCACATTTTCCTCTCGTACCAAGTTTCAGGTTAAGCATAAATAAAAGGCAATTAGCAAGAACCCTACCTGCTTTATTAGTATGAAGAGCATGACAAGGATTGTCTCAGTTTGCCACCAGGCCCTTGTCACCCCGGCCTTCCATCCTACTCCTCTCACCTGAATAGCTGCTCAATACCTCAGTGCTGTCCCTCTTGATCCCTTTACCACTGCTTTCCCACTTGCCTTCATCCCTTCCCCCTGTCTTCGTTGCTTTCCTCCACGCTCGTTACAGACTGTCAGGCTAGCAGCGCAGCACACTTGCTGTGTTCACACCGGTTGGTCAGCTCAGATTGGCATGCAGTGTGTCTCCCGGACTGACCTGCCTGCCTGCCTGCGTTGCTCTCCTATTAAAATTCCTGTGCCAGATCCCCAATGAGGAGAGTGTAGCAGGGTCAGCCTGGCTCGCTGGCCTCTCTTCCCATGCCTGCCTAATGAAGAGGACGCCTGTTGGGTTCATGATTAAAGAACTGCTAATAACAGACGGAGAAAGGGGAGTGATGGAGAGGTGAGGGCGAGATGGCAAAATGGAACGAGGGGGGCGAGAAATTGCTAAATGTTTGCCAGGGTTTGAAGCACAGCATGGACACTTGAGTATTGTTGGTCTGTTCTTATTGATACTAGAATGGCTCTTTAAGTTTTGTTCTTTTATAATAAAATTTAATTTCTGCCAAAATTTTGTCGAGTCATTTTACTGTAAATGTATCCTTCAGTCCCCCCGCAGTTATCTTCTTATTGTGCATTGGCGGCTTTCGGAGAGAAAGAGGTGCAATAATGAAATCCCATGTCTGAACAGGTGTGTTTACCTGCCTGTCTGTTTAATATTCCAATAGTTAGCACTACAAATCCATATATGCTGAATGCCTGCCTCTGCATTAATTAGCCCTTTGCCGAAGAAAACATTAATTACACTGGGATTATCATGTAACTATCCAGCAGACCCATATACTAGGCAGAGAGAAATTTCCATATAGATGCTTGGTTTTTTGAGAGCAATAATTGAATTCCTTATAGCTGCCTGAAGCACATCCATTCTAAATTAGTCTGCCTGCCGTAGATGCTCTCGGTAAGTGATGTGGGGTGTTATACATGGTATTACCAAAGTCCTCAGAAGCCTAACCCGGGTCTGAGAAAGTGTGTGTGTGTGTGTGTACTCATTCACAAACCAGGCAAATTACCAACCATAAACAGCCATGCGTAACAGCATAAATATGTGTCGTGGTCTCATCTGCACTACGACATATTGAAGAAAGAGTGCCCATCTCGTGACTCAAGAAAGTCGAGGAGAAAAAAACCCCAAAGTGAGGGACTAAAAGTGTATACGTCTGTGAAGCGAGCCTGGGATGTTTATATGGTTTTCATGCAGCGTGAGCGGGGCCATTCATTTCTCATTGCTGCTAAGGAGCAGACCACAAGGCCTATTAAAAGGGAAGTTGGCCAATTAATTTAAGCACACAAAGCACTACAGAAAAAAATGTGTTGAAGGAATTAAAATGAATAAGAAATGGCATGTCTCCATTTTGAGGATGTTTTATTCAGCAAGACTGCGAAAAAGAGACTGCTTAGATTAGCATAATGGAGCTTCATCAGATCCTATGCGCCTCTGATATTTACAGTCAATCATCGATGGAATGACAGCAAGCAGCAAGAACACAGGAATGCTGCTGCAAGGGTTTTCGAGATGAGGAAATGACTGAAATTCCAAGTCTTATTGCCCCATGTAGACAGGACCATTTTAAATCAGCTGTAGCCATTATGATCATAGCGCAGAGGAGAAATGTTATAATAGTCACATGATTTAATACAGAACTAATAAGAGGTTTGTTCAAATATACATGCTGTAATCATTAAGTGGAGCGAGCCTGTGTTTTCTCTCTCTGTGTGTCTAATCTAGGTCACAATTGGACGGCTCTTCCCTGTGCACAAAGTAAATCCACCCGACGATCGCAGAAGGCCTTATCCTACTGTTTACAACAGGGCCGGGTCGATATCCACGGGAGGCGCTCAAATAAACAAACCATAAATGCCGGGGCTTCTGCTGGCCTCAGAGATTATGGCTGTAGCAATGATTAATTTTAACAACCTGAGCTAATTGTCTCCGAAACCTTAGTTAACAGCAAATATGATCTAGCCCAGGGTGCTTTTCTCTTCTGTAATGAAGAATAATGAGCAGTGGAATTACTGCTGGCACTGTTGTTTTATTTATTTATTTATTTTTTTTCGTTGGAGATTTGTGGAGAGCACAGAGGCCAGCAGGATGTAAGTCCGGGAATGAAGAGATAGACTGTATCTGTGTCTGCGTCTGTCTGTCTGGAAGGAAACGAACGAGGAAGGAAGGAATAGAGACTTGTGTTTGGCTTGAAATCAAATTTGAATCCCTTGATGAATGTGAGGCGGTTAGCCTTTTGCCTGTGCGTTTTGTATCAGCCTTGTTCCTTTTTGACGCTCTGTGCTGCTTGCAGGCGGTGTGTCACATCTTACCCTCTTAGGAGGCATCCCGTGAAGCCTCAGCATTTTTGTCTTTGTTACGATGGATAAAGATATTGTCCCTCCCTCCCTCCCTCCTCCTCCTCCTTCAACTTCTACTCTTCTTCTTCTCTCTGTTTACTGTCATCCCTCTCTGTCTCTCCCTTATATATCTGTCCCTGTGTGCCTGCGTGCATAGAAGTGTATAACACCAGTACTGCTGTAGGAAGCAGCTTGGCCTTGAGCAGTGTCTGTGATTCGCCTTCAATCTTAGCTGCGTCCTGAAACACCACCTGAGGCTGGAGATGAGACCTCTCCACAAGTGGCAGAGCTTAAACGCCCTCTTTTATCTACACTATCTCTCCCCTAGTGAAGTGCGAAAGTGCAGGGAGAGGGGGTGGACCGCCCTGATCCCTTCTAGCTGTACTCAGGCAGAGAGATGTGCACATAAAATGTGTGGTGTATGTTTATGTGGAGGAGGAGACCTTCAACACCGATTGACAGCACACGGCATACTCTGCTGTCATTATAAGATTGTATACCTTGTGGAAAGAGATCTAATCGATCTGATCTGGGGGTTATTTTGCGACTTATTCAGCTGTGCTTGCGCTACCATGAGTACAGAATAGAACCTTTGTTCTTCCCCCTCACTTTCGCTACTTTCTGCTCTTTTTTTCGTTGTTTGTAGGAGGACTGCACATTGGTATGGCCTGTGCGGCCTTGTATGCGATTAGTATTGTTATCACATTCCTCCTTCACAAAAGTGCAAAAAGACCCTGACCTTTAACGTAATCACTCTAACCTACACAGTATCTGACACAGCACAAGCGTATCCATATCCTTCTCTGCCTGCAGTCTGCAGGCACCTCGGGAGAGTCAATAGATTTAATAAAATGTATTAGCGCAGTTGGATTGAATATGCACATTGCACTTGAGATGCAGTGGAGTTAGGGTCACCTACGTAGAACTTAAATCCAGCCCTGCATTTCATTCAGTGTGCAGCAGGCAACTCCATTACAGAAAAGGCTGCCATCTCTCATGCAGTTTCTTGAGAGAGGAAATTGGCAGCTTTCTCTGTTCATTCCAGCGTTTGCATGGGGACCACTTCAGATGCCCCTTAAAACACTGAACTCTAATTTAACCACAAGCCTTGATGGGGACAGGCTCTGACTAGATCTCCACATTCCTAGGTGAAAGGTCTTTATACTGTATGTGTGTGATGGAGAAAAGAGGAGGGGAATTCAGAGACAATTTTTTCATTACCAACAAACCTGCAAAATTCACACCTTGACCCTTTTGCACCTTTTGCGTGGTTACCATCATATTATACTGAGTGTTACTGGTATATTTATCTGTCTATTCTTCTATTTTTAATTTTTTTTATCTGTGAGTTGGTCAATTCATCCAAACCTTTATTGTTCCGTAAGGGAATGTTGTGGGCAGTTTTGGTAAAAAGGCACATGTCAGGCAGTTTGCTGGATGCATTTTGTAAGTTCATAGCAGTGTGTATTTCCTGTGTACTCGTATACCTGTTGCCCGGATACAAGAATGTCTTTCACGAAGAGCAAAACCTCCTTCTGTCAGTTCAAGCACTAAAGCAGACGCAAGCCATGGAGCTGCACAATTCATTAACTGAAAAGAATCACAAGCAGGCCAGATAGGAATCCTCACTGCTGTGTATCACTCTCTGTCTCATCAAATGAAGCACTAAAGAGAACAGTCATCTTCAAAATAAAAGCAAGGGGAGTTCTTAGGTTATCACCTCATTAATTTGCTTGTCTAAAACAGAGCAGACAGTGTGAATGTGTGTTGCCATCCAGCATTTAATTAATTTCGATCACCTCAGGGTATTATGAGTCCACTTCTCTTTCAAGTGTTTCATAAATTACCATTTTTAGGCTATTTCACTCACTCTGTTTATCTCCCTCTCTTGCCCCTCGCTCTCTCTTGGTCTTTGGTCATTAGCATCTTTATCTTTGCGCGAGCCTCTCTAGAGTGATAACTTGTTGATCTCATTTTTAACCTCTTGAGAATGCAATTAAAGTGGGACTTGAATCCTCATCTCCGTTATACCAGAAGGGACCTCTGACTTGGCACGAAATGGTGTTGCTTATTCATACTACTGTGCTTGTCTCAATTTAGTACTTTAGTACTAAGTTCCAGGAATTTTCCATTAAGATCTTTCAATGGCCTGAGCTGATGAATTTACTACACCTAAATCAATTAATAACAGATGGTATTGAATCCTGTTTGCATGACTATCCAGTGAAGAGTTGTGGGCTTTTTTTCCCTAATAATCTGTGCACATGTGAGAGGTTATTTTGCAGCCTGGTATTGGTTGTGTACAATTTAAGCGCTGTTTACTCCCGTTGGTTCATTCGTACAAAGCCAGTGTGAAGACGAACCAAAAGCCAATAATGCATACTTTTTTACTTGGTTCGAACCATATGAACCAAACAACAGGTGTGACAACACTTTATGCAAGTATTTGATATATGTATTTGTTCCTACTGAGTAATGTTGCTCAAAACAGACCTGGTCCTTGAATGTCAATCCTTAGTGCAAAATCAAAGAGCCAGTAACCACCAAAACACCAACATCTCATTTTGCACTGCCTCATATGCAAGTAACTCCCATAATGATGCAGCCCCCCCTCCCAGTTTTGTTTCATGTGCCTTGTGCTGGGTACAACACCACCAAAGGGTGGTTCAAGGTTAAGAACATACCAAGAGAGTGGAAAAATGCTTTCTGCCAATATGAGATCAAACATGACAGAATATACTTTGAGGCATATGTTGCAACAAAGACATAAAATACCGTGTATGTGTTTACTAAACTGAGTGTAATTACTGAGCAAAGATATCAGGATCACAATACATGGAGATAATAATTTTTGACATACTTGTTCAGGCCCACTTTGCATTGTCATCAACATGGGCGGTTGTCATTGTGTATGTAGACTGTGTATTCCTGAAGAAATAAATGACAGCTTCAAGACCCCAATCTGCCTCTCAGGGCTTTAAACATGCAATGTATTGGATGGGCCATTGAATTCAGCCCGGAGTCTCCTACAGGCCTATGGGAGGAAACCGGAGCACATTAAAAGTGCTGATGAATCCAATCAGCCTGTTCGCAGGCATCCAACACAGATATGCCGGTGCACTAAGCAGCGCTACTCAAGGGCTTAATTAGAAGGATGCTTGTGTATTGTTTGTTTTCAGGCATTAGTAAAGTCTGTGTGTCCTGATAATGGAATTGGCTGGGAAATGGAATCGTTTGGCCCTGCCTTCATGCTGCTAGGCCTGATACTGCTTGTCAACACCATTGTTTCCTCACCCTCCTGTGGAGCCCCTATCAATGTCAGTGACGGAAGACAGCCCTGCAGCAGCCAGCCAACCCCTCAGCCGGAGCACTCAGGTTTGCCTGTCAGCTAACAAGGCTCTCCACCCTGGACAACAATCTTTTGTATTAGAATCTAACTCTAATTAGCAGCTACAGTCTTTCCCCTACAGCCTGACACCCCAAATCATCCCATCATTACGTGCATGCAAACGGTATTTTCTGCTCTTTTTATGTTCATCAGACTACAGCTTCATACTTCGACCTCGTGACCTTTGACTCTGGTAGTTTGAGCAGTTACTGAAAGTGAGGTGCATTATTGATAATTGAGGATGCCAATTCATGATATGCATGCAGAGTAGAGCTTGGTTGACCTGGTTGAAATATGTTTCAGGACAGAAAATATGAGGTGTGTTGTCTGTTTGACACACAGCTAGTTGGTTGTTTTACTGTCACATGATGTCTTTGAAATTTAAGGTAAAAGTAACATGTCTTTAGATTTTTAACAACTGTCATTGACGTACATGCATACATAACTGTGGCAGTTCATGGCAGGTTAGTTACAAAGTCAACCAGCCAAACCCACCCACTTGATACCGGAATAAGTGAAGCTTAGGAATTCTTTCACTGGGCGAGGCAGGAATTCAATCAGTCCGACTATGGGGCTAGGAAACTGGGCATCCGACACAGTTATGCTTCAGCACTTTTCAATTTGGACTTGGCCTGCCTGAGCCTCCGGCCTGTAGAGCATCATTAATGAAAGTCACATTAGGCATCCCTGTCATCCTTAGTCATCCCGCTCAACCAGTAGGAGATTTCATAGCTGTATGGGAGGCTAATGTTCCTAGCCATATCCAGTACAGCTTTCCTACTCCTTAACTCCACTTCTGTTTGCTTGATACCTACTGGTTCTATTAAGGCATAATATGCCCTTGCTGCTCTGGAAATCCCAACTCTGTTCTGCTTATGAAACCGTATAAAATACAGAGCATGCTGTCAAATTATAATCCCCCATTATCTTTTTTTTTTTTATTAATTTTCTTTTGATTAGTTCCTCTGTAATTCCTGTGATAAAAAATATACTTCCCCTTTCTCTTGTCTTGTCCTCTCCCCTGACCCAGCCATTTCACTGTTATCATCTTAAATGATTCATGATGTTTATGCTGCTCTCTTCATTGCTCAAGCGCTTTCGTGTGGTGTAGTAGAGGTCATGGATTCCTACATTTATACAGGGAAGATTAGAGGAATGTCTTGGGTTTCCTCACCTTGTAACCTTAGCCTTTAGCTGAGTGGCTAACACGTAGCCTGGCCTGCTCTCTCAGACCTTTGCCCTTCAGGGGGGTCGGGGGTCCAAACTGTGAGGTTTAGCTGATGTTCAACTTCTGTGGCTCGTGCAAATGGCCGTTTAGTGGACGTATTTGGTGGTGCAAGTTAATGTGTTCTCTGGCTTTGCTGTGTTTCGGTGATTTGGCTGCACAAGGTCAAATTCTAGGGCAGAAAGCACACACTACATTTTTTTTTATGTGGTTTCTGATGTGTGTCTCCACATTCTTGTCAAATAACTGCCCGTGACTTGTCAAACAGTCATTTCCAAAAACAGAATTTAGTTCTGTTACATTACTATCACTGTGGCAGCTCAGCAAAATACTATAATAATATCAAATAATATCTGTGTGTTTTTGTGTAAAAATACACGTCTAAATGCAGGCTGTATGTGTATTCATGTAACATGTCTTTATATGTTTTGTATTTTTGATGCCTCTTTGTGTCGCATCAGTTTCTTTTGACACTTTGACAGATTAACACATTGTCAACAAGAGTCCTGTTTTTGGATCTCACTTGAGGGGCTCCTTGTTTCTCCCCTACTCTTCTTTTGACTTTGTTGTCTATATCATGTCACCTCGCTTAGCCTGTAGCACCATTTCCATACCAGAGCTGTCAAAAGAAATAACTTTCACTTCTCTGCCTGAGAGATAGGATGTAAAAAAAGCGGTCTTAGTGTGCATTGTGGTCTGATTTGGATGATAAGGCGGGATGGGACATTAGGGAAACTCAGAAGGGTTTAGAGTCCAAAGCCTTAGTGCAATATTTATTGTTAACTGCTGCACATGGTGGCCTACATGTGCACACATTCACACGTATGTGTACTATGAGTAATTAAATTCAGTCTGGCAGGAGACTACTCCGCTCTCTCACAGCTTGAGAGGTTATATATATATAAAAAAGGGTGTGGAACATGTGGAAACTGTGATCCTCCATCTGCAGTTTCCTGCATGGCCCCGCTCAGCCCCAGAGGACACATGCTGCAGTAGGAGGATTTGTGTCGTGCAGTGCAGTAAAAGTCATCTTGTCGCTGCAAACTTTGACCACCAAACATAAATCAAAACCTCAAATGATAGTTTCATTAGACCCTGTGAACTTAACTAAAACTTGCGGTGTGGATTCAGAAGCTATTACTGTTTTTCTGACGGAATTAAGGAGAATGATGGCTCAGAAGAGCATAAATCATGAAGTTTGTGGAGCTGACTCGGTGTTCCTGGGTGTACCATCCCTGCTGTTTTCTGATTTATTGTTAGTTTGGCCATTTGCTGAATGATGGTGAACACTCTAGTGTGCACCAAATCATTTTGACCCCTGGGAAATGACAGCAGGAGCAGAAAGGGATGTTCATTAGTGGACACATGATCCTTTTCCACACTGTGGAAGACATGATGTTCACGTTTAATGATCTACCAACTGGTTTATACCATAGACCACTATGTGCTGAGCAGAAATTAGCATATGGCTAAAATATGTATTGTCCAAAAACTGTTTGTCCAGTGAAAAGCAACAAATTATAGAAACTCCAGTCTATACATTATCTTTGGCTGCTGTAATGTGTGCCTCCTTGACATCTTGCCTCCCATTTATCTTCTCATGTAGTGTGATTTGTTTTTTGAGACTGTTGCATCCTGTCGTTTTCTGTTCCAGAGGAGCATGTTGTCATGTGAGTGCGGCAGGAGTCAGGAAGCCACACTCTTGGTACAGAGGACTGTCACTAACACCACAAATGCACTTCATTAACTTAATTAATTACTGAATGCACACAAGTTCATGTGCCACAGCTACTTCCTCACAGTAGTGCTTTAAGGACTTTTAACTGCATCTTCCATGACTGTTTAGTTACATGGTGCCTGTAAACCGAAAGGTGTGAAAAAGGGACTAGGGGCCCTGGGGGTTTCAGAGACTGTTATAACCAGAAGATCCGAGTTTCAGCGCTCCACAAGCCCTTGTTTTAAATGATCAAATCTCTTCTAGCACTTCTAAACGGCTGATCTCATTTTTCACTGTGGTGTTTGACAGGAGAAAAGGCGAGTTTCCCCTTTGTAGACCAATAGAGAATTCCAAAATAAAGGAAAAGACATCTGTATCGCAGTGCATTCCTTTCAAAACAGTGACAGTATAACTGTCTGGCTTTCTCGGGGGGCCAAGAGCCACTGTTTCGACATGTCCCTGTGTCAGCGGTCTAGAGGGGAGCTGGAATGTGTTCATGGCTCTACATGCATACCCTGTTATGCTTGGGTGCATAGTGGCGGGATCACTCTATTTTTCTTTTTTTGTCAGCAGTCCTTTCATACGTTGAAAGCGTGACATAGAGAGATGGTAGAGCAGGATAGAGCATGAGATATGACGCACTGTGAGGTCTTGTTTCCACTATGAAGGTGTTCATTGCCATGATATATAAAGAGGCCCAATGTGCACACTTCATTTGACAATGAAGACCACTAAAAGGAGTGTAAACACTTCACTAAAGTGGCCCGCTCTTCAAAACCAGGAAAATATAAATGCACAAAATACCCATTCATTGCCAGGTTCACTGTGTGGTTCATAAATACTGCAAAACGTCGTGTTCAAAAGTAAAACGCTGGCCTTTTAATGCCCTTCCCAAACTTTTGAGGGCAATGTAAGTGTTTTCCTTGCCTTGGCCTCACGGTCTCTTACCCGGATTTCACCCAAGGCTGCAAATAGAGGAAGAAAGAAGGTGCTCGCATGTGTGTTCTGGAAATTGTTTTACTTTGTGGTTGCTGAGGACAAACCTACCATCCTAGGCAAATATGAAGAGTTGTGATTATAAAAGCTTGATCCAACTCTTAACCATAGGAAATATTCTGTCTCCTTTACTCGGCAGGTAATTGTCCGTTCGTTATTAGTGGAAATCAAAACAAAGCCCAAGGTTTAATAATGATCTGTGTTCATAACAGCTTCTCACAGCAGTACGTTCTCAGCATTTCAGCAAGTCATATTGCAGAGGGCGGCCTCATATGGGAAACTTGCACAAAACTGTGCTCATCTCAAAGCTATACAGTTTTCATCTGAGCGGAGAGAGAAGACTTTATTGAATTTAAAGAAAAATGATAACATCATGAGGAGACAGTGTGCAGAGAAAATAGACTTTTATCAAGAAGTGTTGTTATTGGACGACTGCAGTGTTCGCTGACTTGGTTGCAACTTGGTTTGTTTTCTCATGGTCTTGTCTTAATTTTTAATTTCCAGCCTCCGCAGGGATCTGACAGAGACAACAAAACAAAAAAGAGATTTCAAGCCTGAGAGGAGAAGAGAATAACTGTGCAGCGGAGAATGGCGTTTTCTGTCCATCTTTTGACCCTGACCCTTCGGAGTTGCCATTCAAATGAGTAATGCGTATGTGTGTCTGCATGACCTTTTGCCTCCGTTTGCGGTTTCCTTTGAGTGTGTCTTGTGCTCGGCAGCCCTAGATGTGTTAAAAACCAAAGTATGACAGATGCCATTATAATACATTCACAAAAAATGGTACTCTCAAGAGTTGTCTTTGCCCTCCGTATGTTATCTTCCATATAAGTCCGTAACCTTTTTGTCTACACAAGCACTACTGATGCACGGTGAGTCCTGTGATGGCAGACAGATGTGCACGTTTGAAGGTGGTATCAAGTTTCTTTGAGGTGGAAACGGGGTTCAGGCTTAGAAATAGCAGCAGCAACAGTGGGCAGCTGGGGTCCACGTCATTCTGAGAGGTGCTGCAGCAACCAGGGCCCATCTGGAGGGAACAGAAATCCAAGGACACTGCAGAAGAAGAGGGGAGGAGAGAAGAAATTCACCTTCTTATTGGATGTTTGGAAAAGCAATGACAGTTCACTTGCAATTCATTGTTTGTTTCATTCTTTCTTTCTTGATTACTTTCTGCAGTCAGACACACAGAGGGAGTCAGACTAAAACAACCCGTGGCAGACAGACAAGAAAGAGCCTTCCATGGAGGAGTCGACGTCATCTCAAAGCCATGCTTGTCTCCTCTCATCTTACTTCCCCCTCTCCCCTTCCGGTCTTCACACTTTGGTACGCTGGGACAGATGCATCACTGACAGAAGCACAGTCAAACTTAAGTGCTGCAAGCTACATATCTGTGGTTTCTATGGTACCGCCACTCATTTTATTGTCATTTCACATGGCTTATATTCAAGAATGATTGCAGCAAGGGCTGGGTGATATGATCTAAAATCTAAATCAAGATAAAATAAAATGATAACCATTGCTGTATAATGGATCGTCATGGCATTTTGTGCCATGATCAGTATGGCATTTGACAGATACTTGGCTGTTAATCGGTTGGTTAATTCTCCGGCAAGATGTCACTGTTTATTGTAGTTACAGTTTATAGACATTTTTTGAAAACTGCAGCCTGAGTAAATTTAGGTAAGAGATTCACAATGTTGTTTATTGTCCAAACGTACTTGCAGCTTTGCAAAGTTTGCACTTGTGGCTTGTGGAGCCATTTTAAAATGACAAGATTAGGTAAGAAAGAGTAGTTGGCAAATCAATTGTAATATTTCACTCAGCAATAATGAACTAGTAAAACAAATGTCAGTGGTTGTTATAGATTTAGTGCTAATTAAGAGCACTGTACATATGTTCTGCGCTCTTTTACCACCGACCACCTGTCACTTAGTGATAATGTGTGGCTATTTCTGCATTGTGTAGGTACAGTTTTATTGGCTCAGAGCTCCAAACAGCACTCAGATTTTAGTGTGCTGGACTCAGAGGCCTCAGGCAATCAGAGGCTTCCATCATCCCCATAGTTTATAGAGTGATGGAAGAGAGAGAGAGAGAGAGAGAGAGATGCATACAGAGACAAAGAGAGAGAGACAAAGGGAGACAGTGATGGAGCAAGGTGAACAGACAAAGTGACAGAGCCAGAGAAGTGGGTGTATAAAAAGCATACATAAGAAGAGGACTAAAATGTCAGTGTGAAAGCATTTGTCTGGAGGTGGGATCCACTCAGACACAGCTCGGCTGCCCCAGTGGCTAAACAGCTGTAATCATAGTTCAGCAGCAGATGTTAACAGCCTGTTTCTATACTGCTGTTAACAGGTTGAAGTACTGTGCATTACATCCGGGATCCCTGTAATTCAAAACAATACATTTGGTTGTTTTGGTGTTTCAGAGACAGTGGAAGGAAAGTGCTTTACTAAGTATCAATCAGAATGACACTCTGTTTTTCA
>JAVQJV010017218.1:0-31928 GCA_036024995.1 Gadopsis bispinosus | reverse complement strand
TTCTGGGGGAAAGATTGGCCCCCAAGAGGGTCCGAGGTCCATTAGACTTTATGCCACCCCTGTAGAAGTCAGTGCCCCACCTGGGCCACCCCAGTAAAAAATGTCTGGACACGCCACTGTATATGAAAACACATAGACTTACAGCTAAAACAAGGACACAGTACAGGGACTATTCACAGCTCAAGTAGTTTCCATAAACTGTGTGTACAGGCTTACAAAAATGTTACCTTTAAATCTCCTCCTGCAACTCTGTACATGTCATGATGATGTTTCCAACATCTTACCTCCACTGAGTACACTGAAAATTCAGTACACTCTTTATCCATGATATTGTATTTTGTTGTACCCTAAAAGTGACTAAAGTGAATTTTAACCTGCAGGAGGAGAGCATCCTCTATGTGAATGACTACTCTGACGGCCCCACGACCTTTGCCCAACTGGAGGAGTACCGTGACGAGCGTGGCCACGAGATGTACGTCCTCAACAGGGCCAAGCCGGTGCTGCCTCCTGCTCCACCCAAAGCCATTTCCACCACTAACCTGGGTTGCCCCGCTCCATCTGACACCTCCAGCCACACCCTCTCCTCGGGGCCAGGCCAGACCATGAGTCCCACTCTGGCCCCCAACAAACAGCAGCAGCAGCAGGAGGGCGACATACGGACCATGAGGAGAATGGCGGGGGAGGGAGGGGAGGCCGAGCCTGTGATCACATCAGAGGCAGAAGGCATGTTTATTAATCACACAGGCCTGTTCATGGACTCTCAGATCGCCTATGAGATCCACTGCTGAAGGGGGGAGAGAATCCAGTACAGCACAAAGGGTCACATCTTATCTGAGGAAAGTCAAGGTGCCACCTCTGGAATATGCCAGTAACAGACAGAAATAGAATTTACTTTCTACAAGACTCATCCACACTTATTGGAGAAGGTTTACACACCTGGAAGCCCTCACAATCTGCCATATTAAATCAATAGAACTGAGACCTTTCAGTGGACATGCTGTGTGACCTTGCACACTGGTCACAGCAGGCTGGTGGGTAGATTGCCATTCAAATGCCCTACAGTCAAAAACAATTTTAACTGGACTCAGGTATATACTGAGTTGTACACAACTGACCTGTCCTGTACATGAACATCCGGGTCAGCATTTATCAGAACTACGTTCATACCAGAAACCTTCAACCGTCATTGCTGTACAAGAGTCCTCTCAAATTGAATTCAATTCAATTCAATAACTCAGACATAGCTCATTGGTTACTTGCAGGGTGAGTATAATAAAAGGGGTAAATCATTGAATCTTTTAGTTCATGAGCATGTGGCACCCCTAGTGTGTTTTATATCTGTTGTTAATGTCTGGACATGCTTTAATCTCAGACTGTGCAGGCTGGCCTCTGAAGACAGTACAGTGAGGGTAGGACAGCAACAGCTTAATTGAACTATTTTATTTTATTTTAAAAGTGTGGGAACATGTTCATCATCAAAGAGGAAGGACCTTAAAGGAAATTTCTGGTCTAATTGAGGTTCCATATTCAGACAGCTCATGTCAAAAGTGTCCAAAGTTTGTATTGGAGTCAGTCAATTTCTTTTTTATGTATGTGAACTTTTCCCATTATTAAAACCAGTTGTACAAAGAAAATAATATCTTTGTCCATCTCATTGTCTAAATACAATAAACAAAACAGATGGCAAATGGTTTATTTTTCTAATCCACAGAAATCACAAAGATATTCACTATTCAGTCTAAACCTCTCCCAACACATGTTTTACTGGGTATATCTGCAGCAATGTTTATCACTAGTTAGCCAGATTGCATGCCAGTTCAGTTCTAGTGATGTGTCGTTCATGAGTATTTTGTTCATTGAACTACTATTTGATGAACTCAGAGAGTGAGTTCATTTTGGCCAACAGCAGTGTATGAGTTTAATTTTTCTCACATGACAGCTACACAGGCTCAGCATTGGACAAATATGAGTAGTTAACCACTGGACTCTAGGACCCAGAGTCTGGGTCTTTCGTTCATCTTACATGTGACAGAACAAATTACTCTTACTGAACAGGAATTAATTAATTAAGTTATCTATAGCTCAACCATCAGTTGTAGAATTTCTAAAAAATTACAGTGTACTTTTTGGCAAAGAACCAAACACCACTGCGTGTTCTTTTGGTGAATGAATCTCTTTATTTTATTGGTTGAGTCACAATGCAAGATTAGTATGTTAGCCAGCTATCTTTGATCTTAACTCAGGATTTCTGATATGACCTTGGCTCACTTTAAACTAGGGTAGATCACCATGATAACTGGGTAATTCACTGTATTTATCTATGCTGCAAGGCATAAAAATGGAAGAAAACATTACTGTCTGCATGGAGCTGATGATCCCAAAACAATCAAAACGGTCCCATAATGCTTTGTCATAGATCTCTATAGAAACAATCTTGTTTGGGGACGTTTTCACAACAATGGAGGCTTTTCACTGAATGTCTGCGTTCTTCCTCACAACATGCCTTCCAAATCGGTCTGGATGATGGGGCTGTGGTACACAAACCCTCACAGACGCTCACTCACTTCTCAAAACAATTAAAGGAACACTTCGAAAACACATCAGATCTCAATGGGAAAACAGTCATGCTGGATAGCTATACTGGGTAATGTGTTAGGAAAAAAATGATGCCACATTGTTTAATAGAAATTAAAATGATCAACCTACAGAGGGATGAAATCAAAGACACCCCAAAAATCAAAGTGAAAACATTTGCGTCGGATGGACCGAAACATAATGTCCCAGAGGTGTTCTATTGGATTAAGGTCAGGCAAGTGTGGGAGCCAGTCAATGGTATCAATTCCTTCATCCTCCAGGAACTGCCTGCATACTCTTGTCACATGAGGCCAGGCATTGTCGATTTCATCCCGATATCTAATGGCAGTCAGGGTGCCGTTGTCTAGCCTGTGCGTTGTCTGTGTGTCCATCCATGGATATGCCTCCCCAGACCATCACCAAACCGGTCATGCTGAACGATGTTGGCAGCATGACATTCTCCACGGCTTCTCCAGACCCTTTCACGTCTGTCACATGTGCTCAGGGTGAACCGGCTCTCATCTGTGAAAAGCACAGGGCGCCAGTGGCGGACCTGCCAATTTTGGTGTTCTATGGCAAATGCCAATTGTGCTCCACGCGCCCGGGTAGTGAGCACAGGGCCCACCAGAGGAGGTTGGGGGGGGGGCTGGAGCCACTTCCAGCAGACATTGGGCATTGAGAGGCTGCTTAAAAAAATTTTCCTTTTAATTTTTTTGAGCAGTGTATATAATATAAGACTCTATTTGAATGTATAGTCAGTCATAGCTCGACATTAATACCCCAGTGGGAGAGGATAAAAGGATAATACCAGGTTGAGTATTCATTACCAGCACTGTAGGTGTGATTGATCTTGCCCACTCACTTCTAGATTCCTCTACCCTGTCAAGGGCCAAAACAGCATCTTTGTTATTAGTAGTGCAAATAAAACATGGAATTAATCCTCACACCCATCTGGCCTTACTTTACAAAAATCACCCAGGAAGCCATTATGAGGTTCTTACGTCATTGTTAAGTCTTCAAAATTCAAGGGGGACAGAATGACGCTGCTGATGATTGTCTAGGTTCATGGTCTGCATAAGCCAAGATCAACAGATGGAAAAGAAAAACAAAAAATTGGGCTGAACAGAAATAGATGGATGGGACAGGAGCTCTACATCTGAGTCACTGTCATCTTAGAGCTCTGACCTCCTCCTGTGGCAATGAAAAGTCAAAGAAAAGAGCAGAAGATCCTTGATTACACAGTACAACAGAGACATACACAGAATGCCTGAGGTAATATAAATGTTCTTAGTATTATATGGATTGTAGTATCAGCTTCAATCAATCCCTTCCACTACATATTTGACAGGAGCTTTGCATTGTGATACAGGATCATGTAGTCAAAAGTCCACTAGGGAAGATAAGCCACTCTCTTGTCTGTACAAGCTGGCATCCCTCCATTATTCTGTGTTGGATGGAAAATAAAGAGAGTCAGATTTATTGGTATTCAATCTCACACTAAAGCAGCGGTCGTTCCTGGTGATTGCTTTCAGGTAAAGTGACTGTCAGGACTTCTGCCTTTAGAAGCTCCAAGAGCAGAGGAAATGAAATCACAGTAAAGCCAGCTCTGCCTTTTCATCACAATAAAAAGGGGAGCTGGTATTATCCTCTCACAAGCAAAAAGGAAGAGGTGAACTGTCGGTGCGTAATAGACCTGATGTGTTAAAGTGTTGAAAAGGTCAGCGCATCTTGTAAGAGTTAAGCCAGGGAAAACAGCTCTAGTGACAATAGAGTAATAGCATTTTTAAGCTTGATCAGACATGTGAACAGCTGAACAATTTTCTCTGGGATTGTGATTTCTTTCATCCCGTCTCTCTTTGCTCTTTCTTGCTCTGGTTCTTGCCTCCGTATTCATGAGCTAAGTCGTTAACTGTGCAATCTCAATATTTCACAATTTGCAATTGATACTGTTGACTTTGTATGACTTTGTTGCTATGGTGGACCTAAGCATTAGGGGAAGGCTTTATGTTTATTGTTACTGAGCTGTAAATATGATAAAAAAAAAAAAATGCATGGGTTAGGGGAATAAGGAGACAACAGCTGGCAGACAAAATGGGACTAGAAGCTGTGCTTATTGTATAAACTTGGCATAAACTCCTGGTATAATGAGATTAACCCTATTTTTACGTGAGCTATGTTTTTCATTTATAGTAAAATTGTGTAATTCCTAACATTTGGGATGACCTCTAATCTGATTCCACCCTTTGGTCTGAATTATCACTTGGCAATAGGGGAGAAATTAAAATAAAAAGAGTGACCATTATCACACTGCCCCTGGCATTGTACCATTTGCAATTAGTGTACTATATGTCCTTTTCAGACTATGATAGTCAAAAAGCCCTTTAATGAGAAGACTGTGAGTCAACATTTATCTTCCCTGCTTGGCTTGTGAGCAGAGACGCCAGAGGATGTGTGTCAATGTGTTTGTGTGTTTATGGAAATGTGTGATTAAGTCCTTTTGCTGGGAAGGATGTGAATAAATGCAGCGCTATGTTGTGATGACTGCTCCAAAAGCATGGGAAGATTGAATAATTATAATAATCATTTTAAAATGTAAAAATAGAGTCTGTTTTTTTGCATCGCATTATCGTATCATCATATTGATGCTGATGAAACCAAAAACTGTCATTAAGGTCCATGCCTGTGTGGTAAAACATTGGTTATGTCAGTGGGGGAACTAGATGTACAGAGGAGAAAAGGTGGAAGGTCTTCATGCACATTGAGAAACAAGCCTATTGTACCTTCCTTTGTTGTTCCTTTTCATGTGGATATTTCAATACCATCTGTCAACCTGCCTGTAAGACACCGAGAAGCTAAACTGAAAGCCTCACCACTGAGGCCTTGAACAAACTGAGACTGGCACTCCCCACATACGTCCCCTGATTGCAATTTTACGCATTCTGGCAGACAGAAAATCTACAGGCTGGCGTCACAGGGTGCTGCCCCCCAGGACTCACAGTGTGTCCCTCAAGCTGTTCCATTTTCCTTGACAAATATCACCATGGGCAATCCATCAAAGACATAAGCCTAATCTTAAGGAGGGAGGCAATTTTGTCACTACCGCTGCCACATTGTTATGCCATGCAGCGTCTTTCTCTCTACCAATAAGCCAAAGTACTCTGTTTAAGTACTCCTTTAAGTCCCATTCTCTGCTGTATGATCGATTCCACCTTCTGAAACTTTTAAGTTGCTGGCATTATACCTGAGCGATCCAGCTCAAACAAGTACGGCCATCTTATTTGTGCTTTGATTGCTGTGACCTCTATCAGTCATTATGCCCCTGTTTACTGTGCAGCACGTATGGAAATTCTGCTGATGAACCAGGTCATTGCCCAGCGCAGAGAACATGCCGAGTTTAATTGCAGCTTAGTCAGTGAGAACAGGAAGGGAATCGTGTCGCAGTTCTGCCTGAAATATCTCTTTCTTCTCCACGCTCTTGCAGAACCGGACAAATTGTGTCAGATTACTAGAGCTCTTCGATAAGTCTAGTTATGTCATTAAAGAAAATGCTCATGCAAATTGGAAGTAATGTAAAAAAATTAAATAAAGTTTTGCCTTTGATGTTGTCAAGTCTCTCTCGGCAACGAGAAGGTAGAGCTCTGATGAGCCGCAAGCACAAACAGCTTGCGACTTGAGTGACGGAATTACAGCAGCAGGCACATCAGTAATCAGACCTCATTTCCTAGTAATTTGGTGTCGCCGGAGTTGTATTAACTACATAGGTGGTCCCGTCTGTTTTGAAGGTTAAATAAATAAATAATTGTCACAGAACAAGCCCCGGTCCACAAGAGATCCATAAAGTAATGATTGCCACCCTGTTTGTGCAGATATCAGTGATGGCACCTTAGCTCCTTTAGGTAGTCTCCAAAGGCCAATTTGAGTCTCACATGTGATCAAGGCCTAACCTTTCCATCCTTCAGTTTAGTGCAGGGCATTTTGCACCTGTATTGAAGTGGCTCCCGAAGGGAGGAATCAGAACCATATGTTCCCCATATAACAATATTGACATGTTACAGTAGTAATTCAATTCAGTTTTATTCATATAGCTCCATATCATAACAAAATTATCTCATAGCGCTTTTTCATATTGACCAGGTCTAGACTGACTCTTTATATACAGAGACCCAACAATTCCCACCATGAGCAAGCACAAGTCGACAGTGGCCAGGAAAACTCCCTTTTAACAGGCAGAAACCTCGAGCAGATCCAGGCTCCGGGCAAGGGTCTTTGGCTGATGGAGGGAGGGGGGATTACAGTCCTCTTTTGAAGCTCAGCTGGCAGGTGATTGTTTGATTGAAGTGGAATCCCGAGAAGAGTCCCACGGTTTCATAGAGTCGGTCTAGACCATCTCTATATGAACAAATGCTATGAGATAACTGATATGATGCTATATAAATAAAACTGAATTGAATTGAACTTTTTTTGCACTTTGTTTCCCCCCACCTTTTTTGCCTCTCCATGTATCTTGATCATGCCTCAATGCACAAACAAGTTGTCCAGGAGAGAGTCACAGGGGGTCACCTGATGCACACAGTGAGTAATCATTTTCACTAGGAGCTTGGCATTAGTGATTAACAGCTGGCAGCTAGAAAGGAGGCATCTTTTAGTTCCTTTCTAAATCCTTGCCCATGTAGGTGCAATACACCAGCGTAAGAAAGCACAACACTAGAATATAAAAAGATGCTGGAGAAGTAATGGACACTAATAATAAACAAACAATAAAATGAATAAACTATAAATATTTTATTAAGGCCTTAACATAATACTGCAGACATGTACCTTACAATATCCACTTTAAAATTGTATATGGAATAGCAATGGATTGCTAACATTTGTGTTCATCTTTCGTGATGAGAAAGTGTTCTAATAAAAAGTGTAAGTAATGTAGAAAATTCTCAGAGTTAAACATGATGTTACATCTGCTGAGGATAGAAATAGTCAAGCTAACATATTGCAGGGTTTTTATGTGCAGTCATGCACAAAAGTTATGTTTTATTCCCAAGCACCTCCCAAGCATGTCCCTTATTGTCCTCCACACTGTGTAATATTGCTGCTTGGAATTCCCATGCACTTCACAGTCCAATATAATATGAATAGAGGCGTAACTTGTAACTAAATCTTAATTATCTTAATTAAAATTTTGAATGTTAATAATTAAAATCTTAACAAATTACTGTAATTTTCTTACTACTACTACTGTAATACAGAACAGAACATTTAGCAAAATGGATCTAACATTCCCATTTGTTCCTACCACAGAGGAAATGCTGAAATAATTCTGGGTATAATCAAAAATCCCAAAATGACTTTAATTAATTACAAAGTTGCATGAGCAAACATTTCTCTATGAAGGTGAGGTCTCAGTCTGCTCACAAATGCCGGCATACAGGGACACATATTGAAATAGAACATGTCTGACTGTGCAGCTGATAATACCCCCTTTTGTGGTGACTGCAACCTCTGGGGAGTCGACTGTCTGTTAATTATCAGTGTACACAAATAGTCAGGAGACCTTGCAGGTAAAAAAAAGAAAAAGAAATCAAGCATAATTGCATAAAGCTTTGCGACAGACACTCAAAAATCTATGTATATGACATTTAAAGCCATTGACGTGAGTATATTAGGATACTGATGCTGGATGCTGCATAGCCAACATGGTAAAAATAAGCCATCAGAGAATTGATTAGCTTTGAGGTTGCATTAGAAAATCTGTCTAATGTTTTCCAGCCGTGTGTTTTAATGCTTGTGTTGCTTTGAGATGCACGTCGATTTCTCATCTATTATTTAAAAAAAGTGCGCAACTGATCAACAATTGTTTCTGCCAACGGGAGACCCAATGCACACAGCAGCCCTCTCTGTTTTTGTCGGAGATTGTATACATTTTATTTAATTTCTATAAATACATATATATGTGTATGTATGTATGTGTGTATATATATATATAGAGAGAGAGAGAGAGTGGCTCCAACAGATTCTAGGAACAACATCCAATATCTCTGTCCAGAAGAGAGCAGTCCTAGGAACAGCTAAGATACTGCGCGGGACCCTCAAGCTCCCAGGCCTTTGGTAGAGAACCCAAGCTTGAAGGAGAAACAGACTGCCAGAAGAGGCGAGAGGGGAATTTTTTTTTAATATATATGTATGTATGCATGTATGTATGTATGTGTGTGTGTGTTTGTGTGTGTGTGTGTGTGTGTTTGTGTGTGTATATATATATATATATATAGAGAGAGAGAGAGAGAGACCAGGTGCGGTATAGTGGGAGAGGCGCTTTTGTTTCTGTTAAAGAATTAGGCAGTTGAAAGCACCCTTCTTAAGTAAATGTGATTTAAAAAAAATTCAAATGTATTTCTAGGTCATAACACACACACACACACAGTGTATTTGAATATTTGAAGGATTTGTACAATAAAATTGAATGGCCTTTTGAGTAGGTGGAGCCCACCTGTACATAAAAGACAAGGCTGGAGCACCTAGGGGAACCTCATTACTGGATACATATTTTTGGGGAAATAAAAATTTTTTTTGGTTTATTTGTTTTCTCTTCATATTGGTAAACCATTTATTTTATTCACTCTAAATATCTCCACTGCTGTCAAATAAAATTCACTTGGACTGCTGAACTTCGCCTGCAACTCGTCATTCATGTGTCTGGCTGTCACTGCAGTGACACGTGGTATCACATGTTGTGGGCCTGCTGTTTCTCCTTCAGTTCAACCATAATGGGGATGGAAATCAAGCGACATGTGACAGGGACATTACAAATTTCTTGTGCGGTGACAGCAGGGGTAGAGAGAAATTAATTGCATGTGACGTCAGGGACCTTCAAGCCGGTGAAGACTCAACTGAGAAAGGGGTAAAGAAGGCAGTGGGCTGCCTCCGATTGACACCCTCTATGGAAGCCATTTGCTTGATTGCACCCAGTCCACCTACATTCTACTCTACCACCCCATTGCATCACACAAGTGAAAACAAATGTGTTTTGAGTGTGCTTAAAACTCATTGGCTCATTTGAGTCAGGCAACTTAACATCAAACCCATTAATGCTTGCTTTTTGCTTCAGCAAGGAGAAGCAATCTGCATGAAAGTATTTATACAGAGGGGAAAAAAAGGGCAGGAATTAGAGGATTAGGGACTTAAGGAAGTATCTCATCTGGAGCAGTTGTTAGCAGGTTGTTTTTTCTTTTTTAGGGCAACAAAGACCAGGTTATACAAAGACTGGATAAGAATGTTATTTGGATTGCAGATTAATACATGGTATTCCCCCTTTCTTTCACAAAAAGCAAAAGCACAGAAGTAAGAAAAATGGTGAGAGCAATATGTAAGAAGCCAGTATGGCAAGAGAGGATGTGATACACGTGTAGTGCAACACCTTTTGATAATCGTATGAGGAATTGAGGGATACTGGGCACCCATACCTAAATAGTTAGAATGGAATATTGTATCGCCGTCTGCTCGAGGAAGATTGTTAGATTATGAAAGATTTTATTTACACATTTATAACATATTTAGATATTTATTTTGAAGACTGGGACCTTGTGCCAACGATGCTGCCCTTTTTCCCTGCATGAACTCCGCTCTTAGCTCCTCTGCCAGCTGCTGCATGAAATTCCTCCGGGCTACATTGCTGCACTCCTTGAAGAGGATATGAGCATTGATCCCCACCAGGTTGAGGATGTTATAGAATACAGCCACTAGCCAACTACGTATGCCGCCTTTCACAAAATCCACCCTTGCCATCTCACCTAGGACGTCCACGGCATGCTTGGTGTTGTAGTACATCACCGACTCCGGCTTTGCCTTTAGCCCGTAGGTGATGCCAACGCTTGTGTGCACGAAGCTCATAATGCACACATTCTTCCTCAGCTTTCCCTCGTAGATGGTCAGTTTTGCATCATCACATTTCAGTACAATGCTTGCTCTTTTGCAGAAGGGGGTAACTCACACTTCGTTTTCCCCAGGGTTCCTATGGCCCGTAAGGCTGTGGCCAGTTTGAGCGAGGTGAAGAAATTATCTCTGGTTATATTTCTTCCCTTCTCCAGAAATGGCTCCACCAGTGTCAGCACCACGCTCTCTCCCATGAGCTATCCTCTGTTCCACGTCTCCTCCTTTACCAGAAATGGATCCCCGGTCAGCATGTATTTTGTTTGGAGATCCGCAGCCAGCCAAAATTAAATGCAGAATCTATTGTGATGTTGGCACCGGGTTTATAGAAGGCCATACTGTTCTGAACAAGCTTGTTCCAAGTAGCCAACACCAAGGCAAACCTGTCATCCTGCAGACGCACACTAAGGGTCTCCTTTTTATCGAACTGCAGGAAACACATTCTCCCTGAAGCGATTTCTGTCCATGATTTCCTTGAAAAACAGGAAGCCCCATTTTTCCAACCACAGGCTGTCCAAGTTCATGTTCTTTGCTCCCTGTGCTCCACATTTATATAACATGGCTATGAAGCCTTTCAGTTCAGCCACTGTCAGGTCCTATGAGCTTTCACCACATTGCCGATGTGCCTCAGCCACAGTGCAGTTCCTGATGTGTGTTCAGCATGCCAACGTCAAATACACACTGGACGGCCGTGAGCGCATCTTGAGTGTTGCGCTTCACATGCGCTGTGTGGCCAGCAGCTTCTGTCAGGACATTTTGGCTCTGCATTCTCCCAGGATGTTCAGTTGGCTGTCCACACTGTCCCATCCTTTCCCTTTTCCATCTCTGGCCGAGATGATTCCAGGGACGGGCTGAGGACTCTAGTTGGCTCAAGTGGTACTCGTCCGGGAAGACATAGAACAACAATAATTGCATGATAATAATAACATAATGATAATAGGAATAGAACTAGCAGAATTAGTGAATAGCTAGGCTATAATCAGGACTGGACAGAAGGCATAGCGCAGCACTGGGAAGGGCAGGGCAGGGTAGTGGAGCTCACCTGAAACTGCAGCCGTGAATGGACAATCTTTTTCCTCGGTATGGACTCTGATTCACTCTCTGACAAAGATTAAGTGTTTTCATCCACCCAGGAAAGGTCGATGGCACTTTACACCTCAGCTGCATCAGAATCATTGCTTTTCAAGTTCTCGAAGCATCTCCAATGCCATGGCAACCGTCATATTTCTCTTGAAACTAATTTATGTAAATAGCATTTGACACTGCTAGCTACTAATCTTTTACAGAGACAATGATAGTTGCTAAGTAACAAAGATACATCATAAACTGTGCAAAAGATAAACAATTCCATGCGGTCAATATGACCGTGTATGGCCGAAATAGGTTAAAATGATCATATTTTCATTGCCTTATGTGTAATTTATATATGAAAACATTTAAAATTAAAATTCAGACACTTTTAGGAAAGGTAAGGTACCAGCAGCATTTTATTTTTTTATTCAACGAAGTTATTGTTCATTTCAATGTGGTCAAAATGATCATCATGGCCATTCTAGTGATAAGTACTATTTTAGTGGTTAATTTTGGTTTATGATTTTCTATGTTTTTTCAGTAATTTTCCCTACTTCCCATTTTATTCATTCATTCATTAACCATACTGCTTATCCCGAGGGGTCGCTGGAGCCGATCCCAGCTAACATTGGACGAGAGGCAGGGAAGCACCCTGGACTGGTCACCAGTCAATCGCAGGGCAGACAAACAGACATTTAGAGGACACCCACACCACATTCATACACCGATGGGGACACAGTTGGCATGCTGGCCTCCACCGGGGGCAACTTGGGGTTCAGTATCTTGCCCAGGGACACTTCAACATGCAGACAGCAGGAGTTGGGATCGAACCACCAACCCTGGGGTTAATGGACGACCGCACTACCCTCTCAGCCACAGCCGCCCCGTTTTAAATTATTATAATTATGTAAATTTTCTGATTGGTATTTTATTGGTAATTTTTTTAATATGAACATACTAACTCTCTTTGGATACGTACACTATAATTAAGTCTGTTATTTTACTGTATTATGCTGTGACTTGAGGGGAAAATACATAAAACAATACAATCGAGTAAAGTGTTTCCATAGTCTTCCCATCTCCGCCTGTAGCTTACCCCAACCAACACAAACTGAAATTTAGGGAATTGCTTATTTGGTAGATAAAGGAAGAGAGGAAAAAGGAGAGTTATAATGATAACAACAGCTACTTTACAAAAGTCCCCACAGCGTACAGCAGCAGAGAAAGAGCTGTAACACAGCAACTTTGTTAAACACCAACAAAATCAGATCAGAAGGCTTCATTAAGCTTTAGCAGTGTAGTTGTTGGTTTAGTTGCCAGTGGGGAGATTATCACCACGATGTATGACTCTCCTTGGTGTCCTCTGCTCTTTGCCCCAGCACCATTTTGTCACAGTCCTACCCCTAACTATTACCATCAATGTCCCACCTCACTCAACTAACATTCTGCATTTCAGGTTAGATTTTCTGGAATGCTTTATTGCCCAAAGGAATGTTATGTTACAACACAATGCTAAAGAAATGCTATTCATCTGTGAAATGTGTTCTCCCCTTTACAGAGGTAAAGGGGAGAACACATTTCTCTTATTATTAACAGGGTTGACACAAACTATACAATTGTGAAATACAGGCTAGATATTGTTTAAACCTATTTACAGGTATAGTAAGTATTAACAGTTTAAATTGGCTATAAGTAGCCCTTTTGAAACACATACCTATTCAATAACAGCTCTCTGTTTCACTATGTACATTTTGTAAAATAGAAGTCCAGATGTTTTCATATGATAATCATCATATACAGTAAATGAAGGGTTGTAGTACAAAATGTCAAGTTCTAGGTTGTAAAGTAAGTTCTTTTCAACATCTTATTTGAAATCATAGCTCAATGTAATTAAAAAAACAGTGTTGCAAAAAATGATGTAGAGACTGCAGCATATAAAACGCCAAGTTCATGGGTGTTGTGGTGTTGAAAGGGGTGTTGAGCCCTTATCGTTCATGAATTACAACAGCCGATAAACCCAGATTACTCTGGCCTGTTGGGGAAAATAGCATCTGTTCATGGCAGACTGTGTTAAAACATCTCCACAGGCTATAAAAAGGACAGTGTGTGTTTGAAGCTGACACCTTGACTCCCTGAATGCAGCTCTGTCTCTCTCTCGGTCTCTCACTCTGCAGCCAGAGGCTCGCCTGAGGCCAGGTTAACTGCAGAGCTCCTCAGGGACCCAGATTTCTGCTTTATTCCAACATGTATAATAAAAAGTGATGATGAAAGTGAATTGGAGGGTAGTGAGCAGTAATGAGCTAAGCAGCTGTTTTTGAACACTCCTCTATATGGTGCTGCCAAGTGGAAAAGGCTGCTGCATCAACCTTTCTTCCTCATAAAGGGTGAAATTGAAATAGTGTTTATCCCACTGCCAGGCAGCAAATGTGTAGAGCTAACATCCAATTTTCTGGGACACTACCTGTCGCCAGCTAAAAAAGATGACTAAATTCACTCCGATTCTATGGAAAATTACTTTTGAAATGTAACCATAGCTGACTGCTGATCATCACCCAAAATTTTAATCAATAAAATTAGTCTATAATAACAGCTGTAACTATGAATATTCATTTTTACATTTAAACGTACAGATAATATGTATAGGGGCAGCTGTGGCTCAGAGGGTAGTGTGGTCGTCCTTTAACTCCAGGGTTGGTGGCTCAACCCCAGCTCCTCCT
This sequence comes from Gadopsis bispinosus, assembly GCA_036024995.1. NCBI lineage: Eukaryota > Metazoa > Chordata > Actinopteri > Centrarchiformes > Percichthyidae > Gadopsis > Gadopsis bispinosus. Next base: position 17,643 of record JAVQJV010017218.1, on the reverse strand, counting down.
GTCCACATGTCAAAGTGTCCCTGGGCAAGACACTGAACCCCAAGTGGAGTCCAGCATGCCAACTGTGTCCCCATCGTTGTGTGACTGGGTGAATTAGACTTCTGTTAAAGCTTAGATTACTGTTACAGCAGTTTGGGAACCGTTTCAACGCTTGACAAGAGCCATGTAAGTAAGAGTCCGTTGTCCAATTAAAACAATAAACTTCGCAAATGTGCAGATTAATTGTAGACATTACTAATGTCACTCTGTTATCAGTACATCATTATGTCCATCCACAGGTTAAGTTAAGCTACAGCACTATGTGTAGGCCACCCACATTTTGCAAGTGCTTAGATCCCAACACACAATCACTGAACACATAAAATAGAAAGAATTGTCCTCTACAGACCCTGGATGTGTAGCATACGAGTAAAAGAAACCGCTAACACAGCCTGGTTAGACAGCTCTATTATATAGAACATTATCACGTGAGACAGATGATTGGGAAAGATGGCTGAAATGTTGCTGACCTCCAGTGGTTTAACTTCTCTCCTTGCTGCAGTGATGTACTCCAGGACCCAGTGACATCACTGTTGGGTGTGTTTACAAGCACAACAGAGTTAATTTCAGATCACACCCAGAGAAACTGAGAGCATTTAAGTCACGCTCACAGCGGAGGGAGAAACAAATACCGTAATTGCTCTCCATGCTAGCAACATGCCTAAAAGCTGCTGTGTGGTGGGTATGCAGAACAAGAACCAAGTTTTTATAAGCAAAGTGGATACAGATGTGAAGCGTATCTTTGCTGGTGCCTTAGCTAACTACAGTAACTTAGCTTGAGAAGGGACACTTAGATAGACCAACAATATAGAGTTTGCCCTCCCTGGTAGACATAGGGTGCTAAAATAATCCTCTGGCATGCTGAAATCTAATGTTTTTAGCTAGCTACTGGCATTTTGTTTTGTTTGCGTCTCGGCCCTTGCTTACATATTGTGACACTTATTATTTTACCCTCCGGTGGACACGGTTTTCAGAGTATGACGCGTTGCGTCTCTATCAGTGAAGCTGGGTGTGATCAGAGGTGAAGCAAGCTTGAAACCTTTAACCAGAGAGGGCAGCAAAACACTGACTGACTTACTGTTTTCCTAAATAAATCTCAATCACATTGGAAATTTGCAGCGTCTTAATATGAAAGTTATTAAATTCACGGACTGCTACATTTACTATTTGATACAGTGAAATGGCAAAAAGAGATTCAAGATAAATTCAATATATGATGATTTTAGGCTTAGTTTTATTCTGAAGCCCAGTTTCTCAAGTGTCTCATAAGAAAAATATTCACCGTATGTTTCTTTGGCCAGTAACTGTGACTTACTGTGCAGTTACCACTGTAAGTATTTCCGCCTGTCAAATCAGCTGTATACAGCAAAGTAATGACCATTAAAAAATACCATCTACATGACAAATAACTTTAAAGTCAGGTTCAGATCCAGCCTCATGGCAACCTGAAAGGCTGTGTGTAAATTAATGTATTAATATCACAGCATTAATTTCCACAAATTAAGTTAACCTCTAATTACCCTGACTTGAGAGCTCATAGCTGCCTGGCCCCACACTTCTGTTTTGGGGTCATCAGGGAGCAAAGCCAGGGTCAACATCAATTGAACAATCAATTAAAAAAACAAAGGCCCACAGAGGCACATACCGGCTTTAATTACAACCCCTAATGGAAAAAGGTGTGCCTATAACTACTTCAAAATGCAAGCTAATGGGAACAGAATCTATGATTATAGCAGGGAAGGTGCATCTACCCACAAACATTAAGCACGTACATGTTTCAGGTAGTACTTTTGGGTACTTCTCTGTGAGCATTCAGTGTAATAATTGTGAGGCAATATAAATAAAAACCTAAAACCTACCATTGCTAGATACCTGCCATTGCTATACACGGGTGAAGGATGCTAACTGCTGAGTGAGATCACTGGTTTTCAAATAAATGCAACAGGAGATACAGACTCTACAAAGGAAGCAGTGGGATGATAAAAATAAGTGCTTGAAGGAGATGAGATGGCACAACCTCCTTAAATTACAAAACCTCAGCTGTCATATTACATTTTCATATTTTACTGATTCCACTTTAGGGTGACATTCATCATTACAAAGGATTCTAAAAGTCTGGAAGACAATATTGTTTACTGTAAATTAGACCTTTTGTGGTTAATAGCGTCTGTTTCAATCGTTTGTTCAAAATGCGCTATAGGCTGTCAACGTGTGGTTGATGAATATGTATCTTTTGGGAAGACGTATGCAACACAACGTGGTGAAGATCACATAGTTGAAATTTAGCTCTTTTCCTTTCCATGTCTGCTTCAGGCCAACTTGAAAGCAACTTCTTTGTGTCAGACTGCATTCTTTATTGGCATGCTCTAATGTGTACATCAAAGCCTGCCACTCCCAAAGCCTTGTTTTCATGAGCCATACAGCAGCTATCAGTGGGGAAAACCAACACTTTCTTTCATCACCACACTCTCTCTCAGTGTCTTGTCTCGCTAACTAATAATGTCGATGTTGTGCTTGACATATGGTGTATGTCTTTATCTGTTGCTAATAATATATGTTTATATTATACTACTATTATTATTATATTATATATTGTTATATATAAGATTATATATAACAAAACGGATCAATACACATTGCTTTGGGTCTGAGGGATGACTTCGGTGTCTAAATGCTATTCAGAAGCTTTTCAAAATACTTGATCACGGTCCATGAGTTGCCAATTAGAAGATATTTTAAACTAAGCCAATTTTGCACATTGCACTGGTTCAAAATGTGTAAATTTTTGTCCGTGTTTTGTCATTAAAATTACACCCTATCATATCAAACCTGAACAACAGGATATTACACAGCATACTATCAAGCTATATTTGCATATTAACGTTCAGCCTATTTTCTCTCTTAAAAGCCCTTTCTCTGGCTCTCTTTAAAGGATGGGTACCTTTTACTTGTCCTGCAATCTTGTATAATTATCATGGTCTCCATAAAACACATCTGTTTTGTTTGTTTTTTTATTTTTTATGTAAAAGCCCATTAGCTATTGTTTTGGTGATTCACATCCCAGTTCTTATTTTCCACCCACATGTGAACAGGCTGTTTTGGCGCCTTTTCACATAAACACGTTCTCTGCTAATGACTTGCTGCTCTAAGTGGCAGCCATACTAGATGCATGTTCATGCTTGAATTGATAGATCAATTTCAGACAAATATTGCAACAAAATCTCAATTTACAATTATTACATCCCTAAATTCAACAGAACTGTCAGCAACTGCTACATCCTGAAATAACTCTCCTTGGAAAGTTAATTGGGTGTACTTTTGACCTGGGATAAATTTTCCTTAGTACTTACTGTGATGGAAAATTAACTTTTACAACAACAATAACAACAACGACAACATTAATTGAAGTTCATTCTCCTAGACCTGATCTGTAAGAGATCCCTCTTCAAAATCCAGCTTTTTGTGGATGGATCTGCATCACATTACGCAGACACAGGTAGAAACCAAGTTGGTTACACAGTGGTAACAGCACATGCTATACTGTAGAAACACAGATAATTTCTAACATCTTCTGGTAAGTCCATTTCACATCATACCCTTGTGTCTCAACTACTTGATGGTACTCCCTAAGTAAATTGCTGTTTGTAAATGTGAGGCTCACACATAGACACTTAGATCCTGTCTCACAAGGAAACGCGAGAGATGATGCAGCTGCAAAAGCAGCAGCAAAACATCCTCTTACTGACAATATGATGTTGTTCGTTTCAAAACCTTTAACAGCAACAGTTGATTTACAGGAAAGGGCAACATGGGTGGATGTGAGCAGGAGGGTTGATGACTGCTAAATCACAACATTGGATCACTTAAGCAGGTAAAGGACACCCTACCTGTTCTGGCTGAAGGACCATGACCTGCAGCCTGGCGATTAGATAGTAGTAAAGGACCTAAGGAGAAAGAGCTGGAAACACAAGTGGTGGCTTGTCCTATCAAGTACTGCTGACCATCCAGACTGCTGTGAAAGTTACTGAAAGAGCTATGTGGATTCAAGCGAATCATTGTACGAAGATTCTTCAACCATTTGATGACTTACCACCCAGAGTACACACACAGTAAAGTGGACCTACGTTGACCAGCAGCAGATACAGATGTAAGCCAAGCGCTGTCTTATCTACACCAGAGACAAACATTGCAAACAAGTGACCTTGAGTTACCACAGCGATGGATCGCAGATCTCCATGGCATTCCTTTAGGCATCCAGGACTGTATAGCCTGCAAGCAATGATCTGATGATTCACTGTTGTTGTGTGTACTTTGCTTGTCAAAATATGATAAAAAGGGGGAATTGTGATGAAAAAATAACTCTTTATCTATTTCTATCTATCTGTTTTCTGATTCTTCATCTATGTTCAACTATGTTTTGTAAGTTAAAACCTTGAGATGTTGCAGCTGCATCCTGACTGACCTTTTATTTCTTTATTACTTTATGACTTAGGTATGACTTTATTACTCCGTTCCCAAGGCCTGCATTTTTAAAGCTAAGATCTCATGTAAGATGTGGGTAGTACCTTTAAATATAAGGATAGGCAACAGAAAAGCTTAAGTTGCCATTTTCTGTAAACTATGTTCTACTGTGTAGACGGTGGTCCATTCTGCAAAATGTAAATACACTTCCTTGAGAATAGCAAGCTCTGTGTTCTAATTTCAGATTTCCACCACATTACTTAAACAACTTTTTGGTTTGATATTTACATTTGATATTTCATTACATTTCTCATTACAGTAACACCACTGACAAGGGGTGACAGGATACCAGGGGTTTGATTCCCGGGCAGGGCACCAGTATGGGCCCTTAGGCAAGGCCTTAACTCTACCTGCCTACCTCATATCTAATGAGTGATGATGATACAAGAGTCACACCGGCTCGGATGTCGCCTGGGTCAACAAGGTCTGCATCAGGTGTTGGGGAACTAGGGCAACCTAGTGAGAAATGGGCTACTGGAACCAGAGTGAGACATTCATGGACACAAGTAGAGAATAAGGAATTGTAGGAATGCTACTATACAGGAAAACCCCAGTGACAGGAGTTATATGTAGAGGATGTGGGACCTATGGATTCTTCGATACCCGACATCTAGACTAACCAATAAACAACTAGTAGCTCAGTGTTCCAACATTCACAAGCTGCAACTGCTATCACAACTAGAGATTGAAGAGGTACAATATGAATGCTAGGAATGGGGAGGCTAGATATCATCATTATCCCCAAAGATTGGGTTCCAAGCCCCAATAACAACAAGTCTATAAAATGCAGAGAGGCTTAACACACAAGCAGCTGACCTGAGGACGAATATCATAAACAAGCTGGACACCTGGAACCTCCATAACCGATTAACAAGATTTAGTGAAGTACCTCGGAAACTCTACTAGAAGATGTGAATGCAGCACTACAGACGAGCCCTACTGTGACCAAGCCCATACCCAAGGCCCTGGAGACTGCCAATCAAAGACTCATGGCCTTGGCTACCCGCCTGAAGATTTACACCACAAATGTAGACGCTAGGAGAATAAACAAGATCTTATCCACTGAACCATCCAAAATGTACTCTCAGTGGCAGGGTAATAACATGACAGCAGACCCACCAAGGCTGGAGACTGAGCAATTCTAGAAAAGCATATGAGAGAAAGAGGCATCACATAACATCAATTCCCAGTGTCTAGTGGATCTAAGAGCAGACGACAAAAACCTCCCTGAACAGGATCCAGTAACCATCACAGTGGCAGACATCCAAGAAAGAGTCTCAGGTATGAAGAGCTGGACAGCACCAGGCCCTGACATGTTCCACACCTACTGGCTAAAGAAGCTAACTACCCTAGATGAACACCTGGCAGCACACATGATCCAGCTGCTAATGGATGGGACCCACCCTGAATGGTTAACGGAAAGCCGGACAGTCCTGACCCTGGATGATCCCCAGAAAGGAGCAATTCCATCCTACTACACACCAATAACCTGCCTCTGCACTACATGGAAACTCCTGTTTCCTGGTCAGATGGTATCCAAGGGAGGGAAGGTAGTAAGAACTGAAGGGATTAGACTACCAGAAGGCAACATAGCAGATGTTGAGGACAGCTACAAGTACCTTGGAATCCCGCAAGCAAATGAGAACCATGAAGAGGCCGCAAGAGTCAGTCACAGCCAAATACCTTCAGATAGTAAGGCAAGTCCTGAGAAGTCAGCTGAATGGGAAAAACAAGGTCCGAGCAATCAACACCTATGCCCTGCTCATCATCAGATACCTAATACAAGAAGCTCCAGAAATACCAAGGGTTGAAAAAAGAGCTAGAGAAGATGTGGAAAGTGAAGGTGACAGTGGTCACCATGGTGACCAGAACACTCGGGGCCATGACCTCCAAACTGGGAGAGTGGCTCCAACACATTCCAGGAACAACATCTGAGATCTCAGTCCAGAAGAGTGCAATCCTAGGGACAGTTAAGATACCGAGCAGGACCCTCAAGGTCCCAGGCCTCTGGTAGAAGACCCGAGATTGAACGACCACCCAAAGGGGCGAGTGGGGAGGTTTCTACATATATCCTGTAACTATAACTGTATGTATTCAATCAATTCCATAAGAACCAGAAATGAAATTCCATGTGGGAGCAGGCTACAAGGATAGAATCTTTTATCATGTCATTTTGCATCGCAATATCAAAACATATCTTGATAGAGTACATTTTCTGGAAAATCAAATGAGGAACTGTGTATGAGAAAATAACAAGACTGAACTGTTGGTGTCTCTTTCACTGAACTGAATACCTGAAACATAAAGGAATTTCATTACATGGATGCAAAAATTGAACTAAAACCCAATACTGCCTACAATAGCCTCATTCAACAAGATGCAGTAAAAGTGATAGCTAACAAAATCTGACAAAATCTCTAACGACAGATTTCATATCACCCACCCCTACTTCCATTGTATTGGCATGAGTAGATGAGTACCCAGCAATACATGGGAAAATGTGTTACATGAGCGAACCTACCCTTTCATGTTATTACTTCACTCTTGCGTGTGCTTCAGCCTGAGGACCCAACACAAAAAAAATAATTGCATTGCCAGGGAAACAATGTACAGAACTTTTGCTGAGATCTTTGCATTGCCTATGTAGTTTAAGTGGTTTAGGATTTCAAGGTTGTTCTTCTGATTGCAAATCTCTGTGAAGACAAGCATCAGCTAAATGCTTAAATGATCAAGTAGCACATCATGAATCACCTCGAACAAGAACATGAATATAATGCATGTGCCACAACTGATCATTAAAAATGTTCCCATGAAATTATGTGTTCTTCCTCTTTGAAGTAAGCAGGCAGCTTACAAAAGTAAGTTTTCCTTTGACATGGCCCCTTCACCACAGAGCTAACACAACGAGACATGGATTTGTTAGTACAGAAATCTAGTGTCTTTCAATGAGGGAGAGAGAGAACTTTACATTCCCACCCTCGTGTTAGATAAAAGGAATAAACGCACCGCTACACTGGCAGTCAGCCATAATGACCCAATTAATAGTCCTCAAACCAAAGAACATCTCTGAACGTGAATTAACACTGAGCAAATTAATTTCTTCATCCTGTCTTTCTCAATCTTGCTCTCATCTCCATTTCTCACCGTTGATCAGCCATTGCTCTCATGATCTGTTTCTCTCCTCCTTACCATCTCCATTCTCACCCTATATCTTACTTTCTCTCTCCATTTCTAAAGGACAAATGCTTCCTGCAGTCACTGTAGCACTGCATTGGTATTCTGCTCTCAATTTAGCCAAGAGCCAGGCAGCAGTGTCTGCTTCCAACAATCACACAGCAATCTGACATAGAGCGCACAGAGAGAGAGGGAGAACATGCTTGAAGAATTAAAGGAACTCAAAATTATGAGAGAGAAACAGCAAAAAAGAGAGTGGCAGACAGATCTATATGGCTGTCCAGCTATGACATCATGTGCTGTACAATAGGGTCTCTAATGCCTAACCCTAACCCCGAGTTGCCCCCGGTGGAGGCCAGCATGGCAACTGTGTCCCCATCGGTGTGTGATATGACATTTCCTCACATTTTTCTGCCATAATGATCAGATATTTAAACATTCAGCTAGAAAAAGGAAGCGAAAAGGAAGAAAATTCTCACTTAATTCACAGCCACCCTGAGGGCTTTCACAACTCCTCGCTTTCTTTTTCTCCTCATAGCCTGCAAGTCTTCAGACATTGTGCCCAACACAGAGCCCACGCTGCTTCTGCACAATCCTCAGCAATACAGTTATTGCAGACAGTGCATTATATAAAACTGATGTTATATATCATATACAATATATACTTAGTCACAGAACACCATATTTGATCTGTAGGTTAATACTGTCTGTAGGTCTGTATAAGCACCAAAGCTGCATGAAATAGTGCTTCTATTTTTGTTTTGTTCATGTTAATGAACACCATTCATTCATCTGCAAAATAATTTTGCCACTAATGATGACAAGTGCTTATTTGTGACAGCTGGTGAAGCATTTTGAGGATACCGTTGACTTATCTGTTGAATTATCATAAAAAAAACTGTTTACATCTTTCTTCTGTAAATTCAACAGCATGGACATGTCACACACAAAGTCGGCAGAAGGAGGAGATGGGTTAATGAAATGCAGGACATGGGAGATTGCTGTTTGTTTCCCTTTTGCTACCAACGGTCAACCCTAACCAAACCATAACCATAACGGTGTAAGATCAGACAACTGTTTTACTTTTGAAACAGCGATATCATCCTCTTATTTTCATCCTATCAAAAGTGGCTTCAGGTCAGAAGATGTTTATATGATGAATTTTGTCATTTAATTTGGAGATTTGTGCTTGGGGGGGAATACATATTCTAATTAGAGGTAAAGGTGCTGCTGATTTGAACATTTTATGTTTTAGGATGACAGATGACAGAATGATAGGTAATTGGCAATAATTGGTTCAAATTGTATTTTAATGGTACTCATTGGTGCCACCTGCACACCTGTGCACAGAACAGAGCAGTTGATTTACAGTATATGCGTGGTTCTATATATCTATCTGCTACTGCTTACAGATACCACTGACAACCGTTCACAAAACATTCCCCTGCTGCGATTACTCCATTCCCACAGGGGTTTTTGTTTTTGACTCACCCAGTGTCAGATGCCTTTCTAACTAGACTGGCAGGCAGAGGAGTAAGGGACTAAATGAGACTGGATAAGTTGTGTAGGAGAACTTTGATCTTCAATATCTTGACAAGAGGAGAGTCTAATGTAACTGAAAGTTTTCCAGGGATCTGTGAAAAAGTCTTAAATGAAATATCCAGAATATGATCAAAACCAGGAAATGAATGCACATGCAAACACACTCAGTGTTTGCAACTTTATCTTATCAGTAGAACACAAAGACATATCTAGGTATACTGTGAGTTTCCTCATTTGAATGGTTTTTGAAGGCCAAAATGATTGAATGAGTGCTATCTTCCAGCCCAGCTGCAGTAGAATGGTACGTTTCTCCCTAGTAAAGCTAACAATGAGGTTTTGCACAATCCTAAATGTTTGGAAACATTTTAGTAATGTCTTGATTAAATAACACAGTGCAGATTTATACATGTCATTTCAATTATGATGTAGAGCATCTCTAATGTATAACACCAAAGATTGTAATAACAGATGTCTGTTTTGTTGACAGTATGCTAGTTATCATAAGCATGGTGTGGCCAACCACACTCACAAAGCAGGAAATGCATTTCAAAATGAGGTCCACAATCAAACGTTTAACTTTACTCCAAGCGAATGAGTTGGTGGATTGTGACATTGGATTAAACAGAACTGTAATTGTGATTCATAGTAAAGTTCAAAAGTGAGTTCTCTCCACATTTAATAGATGGCACATTAGATTTTTGGAGTGGAGGTTAAATGAATTCGGATTGCACTCCACTGACTGGGAGACAAATGCCCCCATCTGTGGGTCAGGTGAATACATCCATCAGAATAAATTGACAAAAATGATATGCGGCTGCCATTCAGCGAACACCTCAGAAGCAGCAGGGGAATGTGTTTTGTGGCCTCCCTGTCACTTAGCGTGGTTGCCTCCTTTGCAGTCAATTTACCTCTCATCTTGGTGTGATGGGTCTGAATGCAGACCTAATGTAGTTTCAGCAGAGTCAGTTGCTTAAGGTACTTGTGCTGGTGCTTGATGCTGACTTGTTGCTGTCAAACATAATGTAGTTTGTGCTAATATTGGTATAGGCAACATAATCATAAGAGTGTCCTGTGTGTTGGTTACACTACGGCACAATGCTATTTTCCATCTTGATAACATAAGCTGAAACTGATTTAAATTGATAAAATGGGCATTAGTGATTATCTTCTCAGATAACTGATTAGTAATCTGAGACGATAGTGTTTTTAGCTAGTATTGTCTCAGGGCTAACTTTAATTTACTTTCCTCGCTCAATGGGCCCCTGTGGCTTCCTCAGCAATTAGTGGCTCAATCTTGAAGTAAACCAGCGTTGACCAATAATGAGTGAGAGATCATTAATGATGAAGGTTTGTGAAACTCACCAGTGGTAAATGTGTTTCTTATGATTGAAAACAAACAACCCGATTGCCAATGAATGTATGAGTTTGGATTGTGCGTGCAGCCTTGATTTGCTAAATTAATAGAGCATATGTATGTCCATCTATCACCTAAACCAGTTCTGCAACCCTGCATCAAAGAAAAATAAAATGTACTTTCTGCCTGGTTTCATATTTCATCCTCTCACCGGTTTCTCTGGCAACACAACCAACACAAACCCTTGCAGTGTTTTGCTGGAAAGCTATTGTTGGTCTGACAAAAGCCTAAAGATTCTGGTTGACTGTAGTTCAATTGCTGTCAGTTAAGCAGTTGGAACCCATATTTCCACCACATGTCTCTGGTTCCTTGAGGAATGAAGCTTTCTATTTCCTTGTTCCTTCTTTGATTTTTGTCAAAAAAGAGAGTTAATAGTATAGAATTTCACAGGTTTGTTCAGTGCTTACATGAAGTGTAAACATCCTCGGCCATGGGAGAGAAAGTGAACCTGTGAACTGTCATAACGCAGCCATATATGTATGTTTATTTGTTTGCAATGGCTATTGAAATATAGCTTGATAATCAGACTCATTATCATTACCACTTTTGCACTTCATTCAGCATGATATCGTATTCATTTTAGCTGATTCCTATTGGAGAGGGGGGTGGGATATTTGTTGTATTGATGATTACCAAATGACGCATTCATTCCTAGCTAGCCGGCTAATTTGTAATCTACAGAACTATGAAGAAAGATGACCCCATTTTTTTTATCCCGCCTACAAAGCTCTGATTGGTCAATTATTTATCTAACTAGCTGTCAATAAGCACAACACCAGGCGTATTAGATTCATTTTACAAATTAGAGATGCAGGTGGTGATTCGGAGGCCTGCAGCCAGGCTACTGAGAAAGCACACTGTCTAACTTTGACAAAGTAATTCTGACTGGAGATGTCAACATCCACGTTGCTAATCCTGTTGTTCCAGAGCAAATTAATTAATTAGTTGACTGAGCCCTTTTGATCTCACCCAGCGTGCCTGATCCCATGCATAAAAATATACACTAGACTTGTTTAACTAAACCAATTTCAAGCCACACCTGTGTTTGTTGCAAGACAGCAAATCCACCCTGACATTAAATATCAGCTGTTAGTAAAATGCTCTACATACCTGTACTTTGCTGGTTATTTGACAAAAGTTGTAACTCCATGAATTATTCCAGTCGGTAATCACAAATAACTGAATTTAGCATCTGTCAGTATTTTCAAGTAACCTTGCGCTTGATCCACTTATCACTGCAAAAGGATTCCCTTCACTTTTGGAAGACACACCACCCTTTGCCATAAGTTCAGACAATAACAAATCATGTAATCAAGTTTATTCTCTTAGTAAACAGCCTTTGTGTAGTGGAGACACTAAGATAGCTGCTATATGTATTCTGGCCACTGAATGTGTTCTTGATACGGAGAGAGGGGATCTTAGGTGAGCCTGGGCAGTACATTGTTATGTCTCCTCAGAAAACCAGCTACCGTAGCAACAAACATGGTGTAAACAGAAAAGCTCAGGATAAGACAGCTCCGTTCAGTTGATCTGATAAAAACCACGTCTCAATAACTGAGTAGGCTGTACAGTATACAGTATAGGATAAATTTGTCAAAGTTATGTTTTGCGGCATTTTGTCACTTAAATTGAGCTCTGTGGTTCTGCTTTGACAGACTTGTTTGCATCAGCAAGAAACAATATGTCTAACAATTTTCCAAGTATGCGGATGAACACATTTCAATCATGGTCCTTGTCACAATTAATTGGCTGCGAGTAGCACTGAGAGTCCTCAAAGTGGGTGCAGGACCATTACAGTGGTAGACTATAGCTTCAGTGTTAAAGGCTTGAAAGTTAGAAATGCTAGGGAGCGAACCTGTGTTTCAACCTTGATTTTAGACTAAAATATTCCCTTGCAGTCTGACACGTTGAATATGAATTGATTTTATGTATTTTGATGCACTTTTTAATTCTCACTTGTTAAGGGAGTTACTTTGAAGAGAAGCAGGAAAAATTGCTGAGCTTGAATGGACCCGTCAGTTAACTCCCAGACTGCAGGTACACACGGAGCACTGACTCAGCCACAATTTAAATAGCTGCCTGCTACAGGAGTTTGATTTGGTTATAAAACAATGTAGGAAATAGCTACATAATGTTTTGCTATTATGTCAGAGCTGAACAAAAAAACGACGGAAGACAATGAAAGCATCATAAAATATGTTATTTTCCAATACGTCAGTATATTTCTGCTGAGAAACCATATAGCTGCTGTTGGATGTTAAGACTGAGAGGAGTCAGCTCCTCTTTCTTTAACTGAAAACAACTAGGTAGGTAATTTTGCTAATTGACTAACCCAAAGAAAGCTGCTACATATAAACAAACCAGAAAGTCACATTTTGATCTATTTAAGAATAGCTTCCAGCTATGATTGTACTGAAAAGCCTTTTGCCCAGACTTACAGTATAATGCTGTTCACCTCAGTCAGCAATTTAGTGGATTAATATGTACATTTTGTTCCTTCTAGAAATGTTAACTAGTTATCAATGAGGAGGTAGCTAAATCAAGACCTTTAACTGTGGAAGATATGTAATGTTAACAAGCTACATGCTGCAAGAAATTATTCCAGACATTTCTAGCAGTGGTTGAAAGTAAAAGTAGTAGAAGTGGCATCATATTGGTATCTTTTGGGGCTATAGAGAACCTTTGAGTAAAATCCATGAAATCATTGCTCAGTGTCCCTTTAACATCCCAGGCATCATGCTGTGTCCATCCACCTGGTGAATGGAGAACATCCTCCGTAATGGTTTCTGGTCGCTTGCAGCATGACTTTAGGGATGGTAATGTCGCTCTGTTGGTTGGTCAGTCCCCCACTTGGTCCAGACTGAAATATCTGAGCAAATATTGGATGGATTGCCATGACGTGCATTTTCCCCAAAGGATGAAGCAGACTGACATTGGAGAGCCCCTGAATTTTTCTCCAGCGCCACCAGCAGGTACATTTTTTCACTTATCCTGTGAAATATCTCAGCTACAAGATAGACTTTTGTGCTGACATTCATGGCTGCCAGATGATGTATCCATATGACTTTAATGACCTGGTGACTAGTGCCTTCAACAGGTTGACAGTTTTGGTTCAGAGTGAAATATCTCGACAAATATGAGATGAATTGCCATGAAATCTGGTATAGTCATGTTCCCCTCAGGATGAATTGCAATCACATAGATGATCCCCACACTTAAAATGTTCAAATACTCAAATACCGGCAAAAGTAATGACATTGACATAGTGCAAATTAACAAACTAGTAAACATGCTAACACTTTAAACTGATATGGCAAACATGGTAAACACTATACCTGTTTAACATAAGCATATTGGCATTCTGATGTTAACATTTAGCTCAAAGCACCACTGTGCCTATGGACAGCCTTGTAGATCTGCTTGCATGGGTGTCGACTTAGTCTTGTGTTTCTGTATTTGTGATTTATAAATATTTGACTTTATACAGCTGTAACCTTTATAATTTTTTATTCTTAACATAATAACCTGTTAAATTCCCAGTACTCATTGTAAAGTAAGTCTAAAAGAAAGGGTTAAAGGTAAATGTAACTGTTATCAGAGACAATATTCGCTCGTCAGTATGGCACAGGACAGAGCTGCTTGTCAGAAAATAGTAATGTAAAGACTAAACGCTAAGGAGCGTAGGGAGTTCAGTCAGTCTGTCAGTCACGTATTCTGTGATTAACTGCCGCTGGACTGTGAAACCTTAGAGGGCCTTACAAAGCAAACACGCCTGAGAGAAATCCCCTAAGCTCTCTCTGACACTTTCAAACCTACAGTAGATAGGGTAATTAGGTCAAAATGGAGATGCCAATGCATGAGTCAACAGTTTTCTTTCATTTTAACTACTGTGACCTTACAGGACCGCAGCCTGTTTTGAAGCATTGGACCTAATTTGTGAATACAATACTGTTCTCTCAGGGGCACACAGGTTATTTCATTTTGCGTGTTTCCCTCACTTGAAAACAACATTATGCAACAATAGCATTTATATTAATGTGACATCTAGAGCAATGTTGATGTCCTGAGATATTGATTAGAGGAGAATTTTGTGCTCCACATTTATTTAGAACTGTACAAAAATATGCAACCACTTGCTTCATTGCCTGGATGGGATCGTTGGGAGCAGATGCGACAGCCAAATAATTCCTGTTCACTAACTGATCTTGTAAATACTGGGCTTCAAATATTTAAAAAGGCGACTCACAGCTCATGATAGTGTAAAATTCCTTTCTAATGAGGCAGTAGTAATATTTAACCTCTGTTATATTATAATACACCAAATAGCGAGCACCATGCAGGACAAGGTCACTGACATTCGTGATAGATTTTCCTTACAGACAGCTTATGCTATATTACTTATTAAATGAAGTATACTATATACTGAACTGCACAGGAAAAGGATTAACTATAATATAGTGGACTAAACCAAAAAAGTTATACAGTATGTGAGCTCACAACTAATTTAGCTCCAGTAGTCTTTTAGTGAGCTATATACTCACTGTCTTGCAGATATTTCCCATATAAAATGCAAATATGCAAATAATACATTAATTAACAGTCACACTGTCTCTGTCTTCCATTATGGTGTAACGCCAATGACAACTTACAGTATACAGGTTATAATTAAAATTTGTGCAAGGGTTTTGGTTGTTTACATGTGAATTATTAAATTATGTGAAAAGACACCACATGACCAATTATCGCAGTGAATTAGCGAGCACATAAGACAGAACTGACAACTTGTTTGTGTCAAACAAAATGGTGCATTGTTGAGGCAATTTTAGGTCCTTAGACGATTTGGCAAGGCCTCTTTATTCTACATGCTGTAGATTAATGGGTTAGAACAGTTGACCCTAATTCAAAACAGAGTAGTGTGATTAAAAACCTACCTAGTTATAAAGTCTTAAAGCAAAAAAACCCTTTTGTGTTCTGTTGATATGTGTATGGGTCTCAGGGAAAGAGGTTCAGCCCAGCAGCATCACGTCAGTGTACAAGCCAGGCTGAACTATGGTCAGATTTTAATTCAATTCGAATCATAATGAGCTCTGTGGGACTAATGACAGTGATGTTTTTTCTCTCTTTATTGCCCTTTTTCCATTGTTCTTTTTACCAAAGGGTGAACTGTTGTTCATAATAAAAATTATAATCTTTATTGTCCACAAATATGGAAATCTTCACAGGTTGGTTAAAATACATCATAGTAAATCCCAATACATAAAATAAGTAACACAACATGCACAGTACAGATATCTACAATTAAGTTACTGCATTTGGAAATACTTTTTGTAAATGTTCTTGGTTACTGCAGTGCTCTATAGCGTCTTCCAGGGGGCAGTTAATAAAAACACAGACTCTTGTGTGTATCATTATATAGTTTTAAACTGAGATATATTGGCACATTGAGGCGGCTATATTTAGATAGACGAGTCCATCTGGGCACTTGGCTGGAACCTTTGTGTTAAGCAAAGAAAATGTAATTTATGTTAAAAGTTTCTCCAAAAATGGATGTGCAGTGACTTCACACTTTTTTTAACCACACTTTATGTCCATATGACAATTTACCTTTTAATCTGAGGATGTGTTTTTGCATATCTCATTTGTTTTGTGTTACATGCAAAGTTGACTGAACCCTAAAACCTAGAAACATCCAAATCAAATCCATTCATATTTGGCACACATCACATATTCAAATGCATGATGTTTAACCTTTTGTCATTGGTTATTAAAAAGTGACAGATAATACAATATGTGAAAGGTTTTCTCAGCTTGCATTTGGAAAATAAAGTGCCTCCATTGAAATGTGATGTTCAATTTTAAATCTATTGCAGGACATCCCCCCATGTGTTTTTCTAAACAGGAAAATCTACAGAGACCTGGAGCAGATGGTTTATAACTAAACAGAAATGTCCCAGCATGAATATACAACCATTTTATTGGGGCTGCTGAAATGATATCAAGGGAGTAGAGGAAAGCTGCATTGTTCACTCTGGCCAGAGAAATGGAAGTCCAGAGAGACAGTTTCTCATCCTGTCTTTTGGCACTGTGCACCAGCAGGTTCATAATAGCTCTGCTTAATGAGGGCTATGATATACCTCCACCTCTTTATTGGCAGGATGAAACCATTATTCACTATAAAAGAAGCCCTGGCTCCAAACAAGCCTAATGCACTGCATCTGTGAGGACAAAAAAATAAATAAAACACATATATGAAAATAGAAACAGGACGTTCAATTTACTCTTATATACGACGTAATGACAAAAGGAGTACTTGTACTGTAAGATGATGGGTTAGGTGCTGAGTGACTCACATGGCTCAGAATAAAACCATATCTGTGACCTCATCATGCATAAAAGGATGTGTATATTGGAAGTGAGTGGCATGGAATATGTAGCCTAAAACATGGAAAAAAAACACGGCCACGTGTACTCAAGTATGCAGGAATGAGTTAAGGTCACATATGATAGGGAAATTAATTTGTATAGATTAATGTGCAAGATTATGAACACACAAATCAGCTATGTAAAGCAACGTCTATATTCTGCTGAGTCTACAGTAGGTTTATTTGCTCTTGTAGCTTCGCCTTAGGTGACATGTGTCTTAATTTCTTTCTGTGCTGTCTTAAGCCCCAGGTGGGAGTCCTCTTGTGTCATCCTTCCTGGAGTTCAGGGCCATGACAGGCTTTGCAAACATGGTCTAATCCACCACCAGCTACACAATGGACTCCAAAGCCTCCTGATCACTCATATATTCCTTTGAACAACAATAAATATGATTTTTTTTTTCTTCTGAGACCTCCTGGAAAAGACTGAAACCCACATTTTCAGTAATTCAGTGCTAATCAACATGATGTCTAAGTGCAGGTATGCAGGTGCAGAATGCAGTAATTCTCACATTTTCTTTTCTTTCACAC
>JAVQJV010017216.1:0-28350 GCA_036024995.1 Gadopsis bispinosus | reverse complement strand
CCCTGCGATTGACTGGCGACCAGTCCAGGGTGTTTCCCTGCCTCTCGCCCAATGTTAGCTGGGATTGGCTCCAGCGACCCTTCGGGATAAGCAGTATGGATAATGAATGAATGAATGAAAAAAGGTCACGATGTAAAAAAAACAACAACAATTAAATAAAAAAGTGTCCTTCTGAATACAAGCAGGAATCAGAGCAGCCTTTCTGTAGCCTGAGAGGCAAATCCCGGGGCAAAGAGGAGACAACGAAACACTCGCTACAGCTCATGAAACTTAATATTGCTGTGAGCCCATGGCAACGCAGAGGTTCCCTCTAAACAGAGACATCTTACTGCTCACTCACATTTAAACCGTATAACAGAAAAAGTGAGGGGGGTGGGGGGCATATCAGCTCCACTTCCCAGTGGAAATTACACCCTTGCACATGTGTACAGCATTATATCAACGGCAAAATGAGTGAGTAACCACAAAATAAATTTGGAGTGCTAATAAAGGCAGGTCCTTGAGTGCAAAAGCAGATTTGAGAGAACAGAGGAGCTGCACAATGCCTGTGACCTGCACGGAATCAATCACAGGCTGCTCTCAACACAAACCTTTCCTACACTCACTGCTCTCTGCTTCTAATACTCGAGCTGGGAAAAACGCCATGGCTGCGACTGAAACATCATACAATTTGTATTTAACGGTTTACTATTGGTGGACAAAATCACATGTCACTTTATGTTGCAATAGCAATATATATATATATATATATATATATAAATAATAAATTTTTCTGGCTATTAAATAGAGAAACTGCTTATGCATAACATAATCAGATGTGGACGTCTGTAATCCAGTGAATTAAATACCTGAAAAATTGAACTCTGTAAATCCAGTATAACCATCAAGCAGTGCTGCTCTCTGAGTCACACCATGACCCATGTAGGACTAATACAACCAGAGATATTAATGGATTTCTAGATAAGAGAGTTGCCTCAGTAGATACAGGATGGGAACATCTTTTAAGAATCTAGACAAATGTCTAGTGGCCTACAGCGTGTACTGCCATATTGTCCAACCGTAATAAAATCAATCAAAATCTGTTTCTGATCAGTCTGACATGAGACATGGGCCATGCAGTTGCAGAGTCCTGCTTCAATGTAGATTTAAAGCAGCCCGTTTAAATAGCTGCTCAGTAGGTTTGGGAGTTTGAAGAGGCTGAGAGAATGTAGCTATCATCTAAATACTCCCTGACGTTCAGTGGTTGTTCTGGATGTGTAGCAAACTATAACCCTGGCTCTGCGAGGATACATTTTGTGCACATTCCGCTTTTTGTCGGACACAAACTGCTAACACTGCTAGCACAGCCAGAACAGTCCTTTACTCTTATCATTTTGCCCTTGTATGTTCTCAGAACCTGTTCTGTGCTCACGAATGTGCCCCTGCATGCTGCTGCTCTCAACCATTAGCCATACCCTAACCACCCTCCCCTTACCTCTGAGCAAAGACATGCAAGTGTGTATGCAAGTATGCGAATATGGCTCCTTTAGAGGTTCGTGTTTGAGTTTGATGAGGTGCACACTCACGCATACCAAAATACTCCATGACATTTAACACTGCCCATTGCTAAAAAATGGCACATCCTATCTTACCAATACTGAAGCTGCTATATGCATATATTTACGTAATCCACAGAGGATTATCATCCAATGTGTTACATTGATGATATCTACCCCTTTAAAAAAGGACTCTACAGATTCAGCATTGCACTCCTGGAACACGGTCGGACTCAAAGGATCAAAATTGATGCAGCAGAATCTATTTTATTTTTTATTTAAATTATTCCAGACATTCTTCACTACCTGACGCCTACATTACCCACAATGCAACTCAACCTTCGACAGATCGGTCAGAGACTGGGGTGTGTTATGCTAGTAGCAGCTAACGTAGCCTGCAACAGAGGTGGGCAGATCACAGTTGCAGTAGTAGCCTGGAACACCTGGAAAAACCTTTTGATGCCTTCGGCTGTATTAGGTCATTGTGGGCAATCCTGCAAATCAAGGAACTGGACTTCTTTACGGAAATATTGCATTTTTATTATTTTTGTGAAGCATCTTGAACTGTGTGGTTTTTCATTCACTTTTATTAGTCAGAGGTAGAGATGCCTGTTTGGTACTCTATCCAGGAAATGTTTCTCAACCGCCAGAAAAGATTCTACAACATACGGTATGTCAATATTGCAATATTAAAATTATCATATTATCATCATTAAGAGCGTTGCCCATCACCACCTTCTAATTTATTCTTGCACATATAGTAAGACAAGATGCGTACATACAATAGCACACATTAGAACTCGGTAAAACAACACAAAAATGTGTTTTCTGTTGAAAGACTGACTCT
Source organism: Gadopsis bispinosus (assembly GCA_036024995.1). Taxonomy (NCBI): domain Eukaryota; kingdom Metazoa; phylum Chordata; class Actinopteri; order Centrarchiformes; family Percichthyidae; genus Gadopsis; species Gadopsis bispinosus. The sequence goes on along the minus strand of JAVQJV010017216.1, from coordinate 25,968 downwards.
AAAGACTCCCATGATCATGCTCTTATATCTCTTCACAGTGAATAAGAGACCTGTAGTTACCAGGTATAAATGGTGCCGTTTTATTTTCCTCCCCTGCCTATTTTTGTCCAGTGAATTGTGTTCACAATTTAACCATTAATGTGCACTTTAATCAACGTTATGCTCAGAAGAAAACAATGGTGTTGCTTCCTTGTGGAATAAAAATGCATTTGAGTTCCCAGGATAAATTCTGAGCAGTGCTTTCACGTATTCATTATGTGCACACACACACCAACACGCGTCCACACACATTTCTGAGCATCACTGAATTATTCACAGTGGCTCAGACGCCGCTGCTGCTGCAGTGGATGCATGAAGTAGTGATTTCTGGTGGGCGGGGAGCAACAAGGCTATGTTCATGTTACTCTAACTGTTTATTTTGTGGCGTTCCCAAAGCTCAGAGCGGCTGCCAAGCTAAACCACACACACACAGGAGAGAGAGAAGAAAAACTGCTTATTCCTCTCTTGGATGCCCCCCCCCCTCCCCCCCCTTCTCAGCATCAGTCCCAGGTTACGCACTGATTCTCTTTCATTTGGTTCCTCGATCGTTTTCTCTTCGTTTTCTCTTCGTCCGACAGGCAGAGAGGTGGAGTATCATGAGGCTCATGAGCCCAGCTGTTTCACTCTCCTCCTCCACAAACCAGGCCCCGTTTTTTAACAGTACCACTACAGAGGTCAACGGTCAGCTGGATGTCAGAGTCAGCAAATTCAGATTTCAAACCAGCCAGGTTGGAAGCCTCTCACTCCCTTCAGGTCTCGTCTTTTCTACGTGCTTGTTCCGGCTCCTCAGTGAAGCTGCATGATGCTTACACTGTGACATGTTCAAACCCAAGCTGCTACGGTTAATATATCTGCCTCTACCTTTTCAGCCTCATATATATGGTGACTCTGTTAACCTTGGCAACTCCGCCAGAGGGAAAAATAAACTTCCAAAAGATTTTCGACGGGTAGAAGTGGATGTATTTTTCAATGCAATGTGTTCAAGTAAAAATAGACACTTTCCAACAGCTCCAGTGGAGTTTGACACCAGAAAAGGTTTCAGCAAATTCAACAAACAGTAAACGTTTTGGTGTAAATACACCAAATACAGCATCTTTCTGAAGCTGGCACTTAATGAGGGCGAAACCAATTTCTACACCACAAGAACAGAACAGAGACTCCTCAATTGTACTAGATTCTACTATTCTACAGCCCTGCTTCCCCAGAGAGACTACAATGTTACACCCCACATGTGTAAATCTGTATTCCTGGTTCACAAAGTGTGCTATCAGATTCATAATCTGATTTGTAAACCATCCTCACAGATTTGCAAACGACTTCTTTCTTCAGAGTCCAAGTCCAGTTTACCTAGATCTAAGTCTAGGTTTAACGCTATATGCTGTTTTGCATTGGACGTTTCACAGCTTTCATTGTGTAAAAGTTGTATTTATTGTGTTCGTCACTCCAAAAACAACCTCCTTTACAAATCAGTGGGTACAGATTTACACATGGCTCTTTATTTCCCGGGGGGTGGGGGGGCTCCGTATCCAGGTACTCTCAGGGGGAAGAAATGCTGCAGCTGGTTTGCAACACAGTAAGCATGGCAATTAATAACGCAGCACATGTGTTGCACAATAAGCACTACTGTGTGTTTCAATATACAAGTGATATTCTGATTCAGAACCCAACATGTGGTTGTCTGCATTGTTGTGCGTTTGTCCGTGTAAACTGTGGATTGTTTGCACAGTGTTCTGTTACTTCTCTGTCTTCTAATTCATGAGAAAATCAAGCAACAAAGTCATGTTTTTTGGTGGTATGGAGCAGAGAGGGAAGGAGTGGCTGTTGCCTTTTCAATCATGTATATCTGAAATGCTGTTTTTGTAAAACAGTGGAAGACAAGGCAGAACCTAGAACCTAGACATTAAGGGTCCAGGTCACACTCTGTTCAGTTCCAGTAGTGGAAGGGATAATGGCGTCATTAATATATAAAGTTTATCTTCTGGGGAGCATGTGGTCAGAAGATTTTCAAGAACCATCGTGGTCACGGTTAAAAGAAGCCATTGATGACTGTTAGCAAGAAACGGAATGTGAACAGCAGTCTCCAGTAACAAAGTCTGATCCTGAACGGATCCAGTTCAAGAGCCAGAGATAATTTGGTGGAGAGAGGGCAACCATTCACCATCTTCTCTAATGCCCTCTCTCCACCAAATTATCTCTGGCTCTTGAACTGGATCCGTTCAGGATTCTAGGCACCTTAGTGCTAGCTCGCGAACCAGCCCCACCCTTCCACCAGTTTTGAGCGGAACCGTTGTGATGCGTCATCAACGGAGGGCGTGGCACAGTGCACAACAGAGGTAAATAGTAGTAGCAAGATGGCGGATAGCATCGATTACCTGCAAGCTTTTGATTGGATTTTGCTTTTAACCAAAAAACAAGCATGTACCAACTATTAATGATAACAAGGCTTAGAGGGCTATTACCACAGCAGACCATAGACCATCTCCATCCTCTCTTTACAACCTGTAGAATATGACACGCCCACTGATGTCGTCATGGTTCACGCTTCAGGTTAAGGAACACCTGCTATTTTTTTTGGTTCCCAGCTTGTTGTTTTTTTTGGGGGGGGAGACAGGTTTTCGGGTTCAGAACCAATTTATTTTTGGTGTGAAATCTCCGAATGGTTCAAAATTAGATGCGAACTGGAACGGAACCCATTCCATGTTGGTGGGTATGTGTATGAGCTGGTTTACAGAACTAAAATCAATGTTTCTCAGTTATTTTGCTTAATTTTGCAGTTACTTTGGCATTTGGCTTTATGGTGAGTTCAGTCTCCAGTGCATCTACTGATGGCCTGACATCCCAGCAGCCACAAACACATTAACAAGATATTAAGTTACATGTTCCCAAGTTAGGAAGAACGTCCATCTTTGTGCTGCGTTGTCTAACCATCACTCATGTTTGCAGTGAAGAGCAACTGCCTGCGGTTACCGAACATGTCGCTGAGCGGTCGTCCTGCGTGTGTCCTTACCCCCTGATATATATCAACATCACTAACCCCCATCAGCTGTGCCCATAATGAATGGATACAGTCCTCCTCATCTCTGCTATAAATCAGTTGCTAACTCCTGCGCCCACTGAGCCACAGCCACCACGGAGAGGCAGGAATTTAAAAACCCAGAGCTGGAAACACGCCAGCTGATGACCGGGAGGTGTGTGTGTGTGAGTAGGTGTGTGTCCTGAGTGGAATAATAAGTGATTGGGGCATATAGCAGCCCGATAGCCTGAGAATCGAATCACACCCAATCGAATATATTCAGGGCGTCAGCAGTCAAGCAAAGCTGAAGTCAAAATGCATCACACATGCACAGTGCGAGTGTGAGCGCAGCTAGGTCACACATCTGATACCAACTCGCACATACAGAAACAAATTCAGAAGAGAGGTCAAGCTGGAAGTGTGCAATCTCTCTCTCTCTCTCTCTCTCTCTCTCTCACACACACACTCATATTCAGAGGATAGATTCCTGCAAGGAGTGTTATAGTGCTGACACACACATATAGACACATAGGCATGAGATGCAGCTAAAGGCTTTGAAGCAAAGAGGAAGCATCAAACAGATCCAGCCTGAGACACACGCACACACACACACATACACACACACACAGTGTGGGGGGGGCAAGACTGGCTCCCACTGAGCAGGAAGGGTCTCCGAAACAAGTTTATCCTAAACATAAAGAAAAGAATTAACCTGACTGTACGAAAGCAATTATACCCAAAAAAGTTAGATAATGGGGCAAATCAAGATGTAATATTGCACTTCCATTAAGTTGTGGGACTCAAGATAAAAACGGTCAATAGCAGAGAAGCAGAGGATATCCGCACGTCCCTTGAATGAGTCAAAAACTCTGTCAAATGTAGGAGCAAGTGTCTTTTGTTATTCCGACTTCCAAGTTGTAATTATGACGGGCAAACTCGATATATGCAACTTGGCACCTGAAGAGGCAAACAAAAATGGATGCCTCATTCAGCCAACTTCTGTAATTTATGGATGTTTTATACTCATTTCACAGTATTTTTGATGTCACTGAATCAGAATGAGAAATCCTTTAATCGTCTCACACTGGACATCCATCTTGAGTCTGGACGTTCTGTCAAAACCGGTCAAATTGGATTTCAAAGTGTCTTTTGCGACACTAGCAACATGACACACAACGATGACATCAAATCCAGAGTGGCGGAAGTGCGTCAAAGCGGCTGTTTGCCAGCCTCCTCCATCACGCCAGACAAACTCCGCATTCTGCACCGCGACGTCACAGCGTAATTGTTTGGCGTGCGAGATGATGGATCTCCATTTTGCATGCTTCCGCATTGGAAAGCCGCGTCGCCAGCGCACATGGTTACGGACACCTACATCGTTACCACAGCAACCCATGCAGATCGGCTGGCGATGTCTGGACACACAAATCCGATCGGATCAGTTGCAAATAACAGTCTGTCATAAAGATCTGATTTGAGAAACAAATCTGATTTGCCTGCAGTCTGAACAAAGCCTGTCCTCGATGTTGGCGCCATAATACTCTGATGAAATCAAAATCAAAATCCCCTAATGTATCTGTCAAAATATGAATGTCAAGAGAATTCTTCTGCAACAATTTAAAGCCTTCAAAAATTGCAATCCTTCTCATCAGAGTCCGAACATATCCCCCACTTGCATGCAAACCGACGGCATGAGTGCACCCCAAATTACTCTGAAAACAACAATACATGGTGTGCTTTGCTGAAACATAAAGCGACTGTGCCATAAGCCTGTAGATCCTGTAGTAACAGCTGAACAAAAAAGCCTGTTTTCCTGCAGTCAATGGGACAACCAGGCAGGTAACAGGCTGTGAACAGGCTTTAGTCTCACTGTGCCTTGTTTAACTGACTGAAAGCGACTAAACATTCTACCATGACACACGAGGAGTTGCCATGGGTGAATGAAGGAGCAATTAGCTAGCCGTGCTGACCTAAACACCTTGGCAGGACTTCAAAATATTGGCAATCAAAGGAAAAAACTGTTCTGAAAGGCATTTGGGAAGATACTGCGGCAGCTCTGAACGCTGACCCGAGTTGAAGTGAGAAAGCATGCAAAAACCCAACTGAAAATGTGGCCAGTCCTCCATGTTTCACTTCCCCCTGAAACAGCAGTGGTTTGGACTGGAGAAGACACACAGCGTGGACAAAAGGCCAGTAAAGGGTCTTCCTCATATTCCACTGGAGCTTTGCATGCTCTGAAATCAGGATTGCATCAGTGATCGCTGTTGAAGCAGTGTGGTTTCAAACTAAATGCGCAGTCTAAAGTGTTGCCAAGAGACAGCATTTCGACCGAGGAGTCAGTTTACCCCCCCCCTGGCCCCAAGTGGGCTTTATTACAGCAAACCAACATGTTGGCAACCCATGTTCAGAGGGATCCTTGCAGGCTTTACAATGCAACCGAGAATATAAACTGTTTCAAAATGGAAACTTGTGGATCAAACAAAAGGAAAAAGCAGTTTGACCCCCACCCTGAATGGTGGGCCTGCGGAGTGACCGCCAGTCAGTGGGCATTCAGAAGGTAGCGGTGTCATGTCGAGGGAGCAGCGAGGCCAGAATTGCAATAACGGACTGATGGAGCGGCAGAGCAAGAATTTGGGAGGAATTCGAAGGATTTGAAGAAGTGGTGGTGATGCAGTGTTGTTCAGTGAATATGATACTAGGCCTAATTGTTCAGAGTCAAATGCAGCTCATTGTATTCAATACTGTGGAAGTGGCAGCCTGAATCCTTAGCCTGCAGTCCCGTCTGAGTCAGCCAATACCAGAAAAACAGCAGTGGCTGTCTGTTCAGACCTCATGTCCTCCATCGATGCCCAGTCTCACTCGTAACTGAATGCAGACATCATGTACAAAAGCGGGTCGCAAATGACCATTTCTGACCAGTTTCACCCCACAAACTCAAGTTGTCAATGTTCACAGAATAACAAATGCATGTGTTCCAACAAACAGCTAGAGAGGAGGCATGTGGCAGTTTTTTGGCTTTGGATGGGTTGGTCTGTCAAATCAGCCAAAGACGCATTTACATTTACTCAACACCAGTGCTTCCAAACTCTTACTGCACTTTGGAATGAAACCCCATGAAGTGAAGCAGTGTCTACTTGTGAACTATCTGGAGTTCTGCTACACTACCCATTTTTCACCCGACACAGTATGGGGGTTTCGGGTTGGGTTTGGTCAAGCTTTGGGCTTAGATCAGTGGTCAGTAGGTGGAACAAAGCAAAAATATGCCAGGATCTCAAATGTGGCAGCATCAGTTGAATTCAGTCAGGTCAGGTCTCAGTTTTAGGCCCAGGCAGAACAATGAGTGAGGGGCAGAATCACCAGCTTGTTGCATTTGTTTTATTTCGTCATTAAATTAATTGCACATGTGTTATGGGAATTTGCGCCGGTAAAGTAAAATATCAACAAGGTGAGTCCTGTATTCTCACGTTATGTTGCCTTGTTTTGTATAGGGCCTCCATGTCAAAATCCAGGTTTTAATTCTCACGTTACATTTGGCCGACATGGCAAACTCAGTAAAACTGTGTTTGTTCAAATGACCACAAACACAGAAAACCTGGGGCCGGCGGGTATTATTCCAGCAAAGGAGTACTGGTGTCCCGGTCGATCACAAAGCTGTCATAGTCTGTGTCTGCTGTTTGCACCATCTACTTAAGGAGAATGGAATGGAGGCAAAGGGGTACACACAATGCACACTGGGCCAGAGGTTGTGGGGAGGTCAATACTGGCCCAACAGCAAGTTTTTTGCTCATGGCCCTCTGATATCAACCCACATATTTGTACAGTGTCCTCAGTGTGTTCTGGCTGCATTCACACCTGCACTCACAACTGTCCACATCTACATTCCAGTGACTGCGTGTGATTGCACGCGAGCACTTAACACGTGTATCTGTGCTCGTATATTTACATCTGTGCACCTTCTGCATGCATCCATATACCAATGAGCTGCGGCTCTGGGCTATTTATAGAGCAGCTATATTAGCTCACCATATGTGTCAGCTGCTGTTCTCAAAATGGCTTCAGACAGCACGAGCAACAGCAGGAAAACTAGGTGGGAAAGTCGCTAGAACGAATGAAAGTCCCTGCTCACAAGCTCAGTGAGAAAGTGTGAGTCCCTGTGTGTGTGTGTGTGTGTGTGTGTGTGTGTGTGTGTGTGTGTGTGTGTGTGTGTGTGTGTGTGTGTGAGCTAAGCTATGGGTGTGCGAGAGGCTGGGACCTGTCAAACAAGTCCACAAAATATACATGTAGGTAAATGTGCACGAGGAGTTAATAACCCTGGAGAGGTTACACACACACACACACACACCAACAAGTAGAGCCTGTTCAGCGCAACAGCGTAGCCTCTGAGTCACACTTGCTTTTCAATTTTGCGTCCCAGGCAGTAGAGAGGTGCTCCCAAGTGTGTGTCTGTGTGTGTGTGTGTGAGAGGAGAGAGAGAGAGGGAGAGAGAGAGAGAGAGAGAGAGGGAGAGGTGAAGGGCGAGCGCATGACTGACAGAAGAAGAAAGCCTCAACAGCAGCAAGCGAAAGTCAAGATCCACTCGTGTGTGCTGCAGGAGAGGCAAACAGATATTTGTGAATTCCTCCTGCGGGGCAGCGAGGCCTGCTTCGATGATGGCTGAGAGGAATCTGTGCCTGCTGACCAAACAAAGCAGCCCTCTCTCTCTCTCTCTCTCTCCCTCCCTCCCTCTCTCCCTCCACACATCCCAACTCACTTGATGAAGCAGCGAGCTCCCTCGAATGTGAATCCTTCCTCCCAGCCTGTTGGTAAATCTGCGAGGACAGAGGGGGGGAGTGGAAGAGAAAACACAAGACACAAAAACATAAGCAGCTGTCACGGAGATATGAAGCTGATTGCACGCGCGCGCACACACACCTGCACAGCAATGCAGTGTCTGGACCACAAATAGCTCATTTGGCTCATTTCATGCAATTGAAATTGCACCCCCCCCCCCTCCCCCTCCCCCTCCTCCTCCTCCTCCTCCTCCTCCTCCCTAATAACCAGAGCGGATATGTAAAGGTTCCGTCTCTATGCTGCACTGCACAGTTCTGATCTGCATGCAACGCCGCCCTCCCGCCCGTCCTCCCTTTGCTGTGTCGGGCGGCAGATGTGCGATGTGTTCTGGAATAACGGCTCCGCGCCGCCGCCGCTGCAGCGCCGGACGTGCTTTGGGAACGCTGGGTCTCCGCAGCGAAGCCGGGTTCGGTGTGTAACGTGTCCGGATGTCAGCGCGGGGGGGCTGGGTTCGACGTCTACGTGACGGAACTTTTAAAAAAGTGTGTCGCAAAGTGTCCAGGTGGAGGGAGCGCGCGCGGGGGGCTGGAGGGCTGGAGGGCTGGGGGGTGGTAACGGTCCGCCAGAGGAGCGGAGCGGAGGAGGCTTGTTGCTCTGCTGCAGGGAAAACAAATCTCCCCCCTCATCGGCTGCCTCCGCAACTTGTCGCCCGTCTCTTCCTTCACCTTGACGCGCGGGTAACCTCCCCTGTCCCCGGCGCTGCGCGTCTCCGCGCGGATAACAAGGAGAAGAAAAAGAAAAACAAAGACACACTGTCGGTGAGTGTTTACCTGGAGTTTTCCTGTGCCCCGTGATGACAGCCTCTCCGGTGACGGGATGCAGCCAGGTCGTACTCTTCGCTTCTTCGCTGTTGGTGGAAGGGGGGAAAAAATGGGGGAAAATGTGAACAGAGAACCCGCAAAAAAAGACAAACAGGGACAAAAATTGCGTCGGAGATATAAGCACTGCGACATCCGTGAATCCACGTGTCCCCGCGTGATATTTACTTGATGAAGAATATGCGTCCATCCCGAGTCACCCCATAACTCCAAGAAGAAGGAAGGCAGGAGAGCCAGTCCGGCTTCGGGTCCGCCGCCATGTCTAGCTGAGAGCCTGACTGCTCTCTGGGTTACTACACGGAGGCTTCGGTGCGCGGCGCCGAGCCAGAGCGCGCGCCAAAGAGTCGGCGTGCGCGCGCTCACCGGAGACGGGCGCGCGCCCAGAGGATAAAGACACAAGGCAATGATTTTCTGCCAAGCGAGAGGAGGCGGCGGGGTCAAACTATATGTACAAATACATGTTCTTCATCAACTAATATCCGAATTCAACTAATTCAGTATAAAATCCTACATAGAATTCATGTGAGCAAATGCAAACCACAGTTAATGGGATACACAGAATCAGATAAATGTGTGATCTCACATCTTTTGTCACACTTTTTGGCTCTGCACACATATACACTCTTACTAGTGGAGCGCCATTAATCCCCTTCACTTTGCCTGGCGAATCTCTTTGCAATGGAAAGACATGTAGTCATTCACACACAGACGAGAATCAACTGAACAAAGCGGGTACACCACATAATAAAACAAAGCGTCATTTTCTAAGTTGCTGTTTTCTCTTTTTTCAGTCTCTAAAATGCTGCGCAAGGGTCTGCAGAGGACACCAGCCCACCAGCATAGAGACGGAACAGTAACCACAGTGAGGGTGCCAGAGTTCCACAGAATGCAATACAATACTCTTCTCTCATACGGTTCAAAAAGCTGGCCTTTAATGACAACAGAGCTGTTGATGAGGCACGTCAAAGTGCAACAGCATCAAAATGCAGCGCCTGCAGCCAGCCAGCCAAACCACCAGGAGGCCAACGGGGAGCAGGGCCACTAGAAGCGGAGCCACAAACACCTGCTGTTTGGAGGCTCTTTGATGAAAGAGCAACAGGAGACACTGCACGAAGGAACCCCTCTGCAGACTGGAAATAAAATCCTAGCTTGAAGAGCCGCAGACCCGCTGAGCTGGTGGCAGACAGAGGCTTCAGTTTATCCATGACTTGTCGAGGTGATGGCAGGAGGACTGCGATTCCTAGTGACATTAGTCCCCTCAGAAAGAATCTCCTCCAAATCGGGGCCAATAATAAGACAGAAGAACCCGGATCAGCCCGTCTAAGCTGAGACGCGCTGCCCTATTGACACGGTGTTCTGTTTTGAGTGTGATTTGAAGGTTTTTACACCAAACAGCATGTAAAATGATGCTATTCTGAAATTATACGTTTTAGTATATAATTACATTGAATAATGTAAGCGATATGTGCACGCAGAGGTCAAAAAGCTGGCAGTATCAAACAGTGTATGGTATAAAATGTGGCTGAATTATAAACCAGAAGTGGTACTAAATGAAGAGCCGTTTAGGAGCCGAAAGAGCCGGCTCTCGTTGCTGAGCTGAGCCAAATGGCCTGGCTCAATAACAAGAGCCAGAAATCCCACCGCTATAAAGAGGCACTGCGAATGAATGGAACGACGGCGAGTCTACAACTTATACTGTGTTACATTAGTAGTTCCACTTCCCCTCAGCTCAGCCCTTAGTGCGGCGTGTACTGTTACGTAATACCGAGGCCACTTGGAGAGCAGAGGGAGAACGGGCGGGGGAAGCCCACGGGGGTTTAAGCCCAAACTACATGGATCGGCCGCCAGTTGACGTAGCGCTATACTGCTTTTTGCAAATCATCGGAAATGCCTGCAGGCACATTTCAATGAGGCAAAGGCAATTAGCAATTAGAATTCTTCATCTTCTTCTTCTCAATGAAGGAAATGCAGCAAATTCCCTGTGCAGTTCAACACTATCCGTATATCCAGATTTAGCATATCTTTAGTGCAGAGCTGTCTGACTGGAAAACCACGTTTCAGCAGTCAACCAGCAATATCCTTCAAAAGCACTGATGGTTTATTCCTTAAATCCCAGCAACAATGCTCTTATGAGAGCTAATGACAGCGCTAAAGGTCAGTAGTGAGGAGCTGACTGTTTGATACTGCTACTGTTTCTGTTCCTGTCGAATCATCTAAGCATCTCACAGCAGGTCACACTTACAGCTCAACTGGCTGGAACTCCACCTGCCAGCTCTCCACCCCCACCCCCACCCCCACCCCCACCCATTCTCACAACACGGACAAAGCACACGGACATTGTTAAGTCTATTCCCGAGGAAGATCTCCTCCTACCATTAAGACAGCCAAATACTTTAAATGTTACATAACCCCCCCCCACACACACACACACACACACACACACACACAAACACTGTTAAAACCATCGATGTTACATTATGGGGTTTGAAGTTCCTTCTTTTTAAAATCAATATTAGTATTTTTCCAATATATAAAATAAAATAAAAACTTCAACTCATATGTATTATTCAAGTTCTGATCTATACTTAAAAGTTTATAAAACAACCTCTGGACTTAACCCAAGATGTTTAAACACTTTAAGCAGCATACTACTAACACCTAACAATGTATTATTTCTTAACAATTCCTCCTATGAAGACATTTTATTTAACTGTGTCTTATTGTATTGTCATTCCACATACCATGAGGTCATGTGATGCACTGTTAGTATCAATAGACTGACCATAGCAGCTATACATTTCAACAACAAAACAGGACTGCCGTTCATCACTTTCCCCAACAAAGTCCATGTAATGAATGATGATAAACATTAAACATTGAATGTTTTAGTCTCTCTGGTTTCCATCTGGGTATATTTTACTTGTTTATGATGGCAATAAGCCTTTTTGAGCTTCTGCTTTGAAAGCTTGTCCACAGTGAAATTATACACTGCATTAATATGACCATTAAACAGCATTACAAATCAAAAAGTCTATTAAATGGTTAAACAGTAGGAGTTTGTGCACGCGTGTTAGGGTCCCAGACAGACCCAGATATTTTTCTCTGTGTGCGTGTGTGTGTGTGTGTGTGTGTGTGTGTGTGTGTGTGTGTGTGTGTGTGTGTGTGGAGCCCTCCATAAAGCTAATTGTAATCCAATTACAAACCCCCCCCGTCTTATAGGACGCTGGGCCTTAGCCGATTAGAGAGCATGTCAGCGCAGACAGGATTGTTAGACCCTCGTTCAGACTGTGGAGGTCAAGGAGAGTATTATGCTCTAACGTACTGACTGTAGTGATATTGATCTCAGCTATGAAGCATACGTTGGCAAGTGCCTGGAGAGCCATTCATTTCAGTATATGCAGTGACAATAACGTATGTGTCTGTGTGGATCCCTCAGAGGCATGAGGAGTGGTGGTGTGGCCTTGATTAAAAAGGACTATACTGATTGCTTGGAATGTTTTTGACCTCCACTTACAAATCTTGCATTCTTAACATGTTCCTGCTGACATTTTCAAAGCTTTTTCAGATTTATTTACTTCCTTCTAGATACCCAGTGGTGTCAGTAAATTTAAAATTTGTCCATTGTTTCTCCAACATTGCGTTGATGCGTACTTGTGCACGACCAATCATGTGTGATGACAGCCAGAGATCATACGATCTATCTCCTAGTGTTCAACTCTGCATTCTCTACACCGCAGTGTAATCCCTTGGTCACTCGAGTTCCAGTGTGCGCCGCCCACCAACACCTCGGATCCAGTCCAGCCTGCTCAGTCCTTCCTGTCCATGCTCCAACTCTCCCTTTCCACCCGGACCTCTCTACCCCTCTGTCACAGCCTATGGGCTGGACCCATGGAGCCTGCCTTATTTAGACTTATTTCCTGTTCCTGTTGGTTTCCGTCCTGTGTTGATTTCATTCACCTGCTTGCCAGTGTTCACCTGTCTCTTGTTCCCTCGTCAGTCCCCATCTATTTATACCTCTTTCTTTTGCTGGTGACTTGTCAGTTCATTTGCTCCTGTTCGCCCGTCACCCTGTTCGTACTCTGTTCACGTACTTTGGATGATTATATCTATTTGGACCTCGGCTTTGGTTTCTATGTTCTTGTTTTTGCTCCATGGAGATTCCTCGTGTTTTGCCTTCAACCTGGACTTACCTTCCCACCAGCCTTACTTTTTTGCTCTCCCCAATAAATCTCTTAAACGCTTCCTATGAGTCTTGACTGTTTGCATTTGTGCCCTTTTCCTTCACTGCCTAAACCCCCGACCGTGACAAAATAAGACGACCATTCTCAGACCCAGTGGACAGCATGCTTCTCGGCCTGCCCTTTTGCTGAGAGGACTTTGGTGTTTCAGAGGAGGTTTTTTTATGAGGACCCTCATTTCTTTCAGTTCTGTAGAATCCTCTGGGAGCGGGACAGAGGAATAGCTTATAGAGTGGCTTATGGCAAGGGATCTCTGCGCCGCACCCCAGCCTGCTAGCTGCGAGTCCGCTGGCGACCTGTATGCTGCTCTTGAGGTGGAACCCTCAATGTGGCCCCTTTTCAAGTCCCTGGGGATTACCATAATCCATCTTTCACTCGGACACCCAGCGGCCCCCCCATTAAAAGGCACTTGTCTAGCCCTGTTTGAGTTGGCGGCCCAGCTGCCTCCTGCACCTTGTTCCCAGTTGGAGGTCCGGTCGACACCTGATCCTCCATCAGCGGTCCGGCCAGCTCATGCACTTCAGACCTGATTGGTGGCCGGCCGACACCTGATCCTGATCCTCCGTTGGCGGCCAGGCCAAATCCTGCACCTTGTTCCCGGTCCAGTTGACACTTGATCCTGCTCCTCCGTCGGCAGGACCACCAACTTATTTTTTTATTCTTTTTATTTTACAAAATAAACACCCATAGTGTAGTATTTATCAGTTATCTTGCTCCAGCATTGATGGCAGAAACTAATCACATCTAAAGTGTTCACAGTCAACGTTCATGTGAGACACAGTGACAGCCCCGGCTATATGCCGATTCCTTGTTGCAACATGTTGGCAACAAAAAGGTCCCTGTCATTTATTACAGAGCTGACAAGTTATTAAAAGTTAAGTCATTTACTGTCCATTGTTCATTAGATTCATTCATTCTTATCTTGTCAATTTACTTTATTTCAGACAGCCGGGTTTATTGTCAATATAAAAATGAATTAAAAGATTTCTGTACACCATTTGCAAGACCGTCTCGCTCTTCCATACGCAATACATAATAGTAAAAATTATTAAAAAAATAAATGAATACACATACTTCCTTCCATTGTTGACACCCAAAAGAGATAAGGGCAATAATCACAAATATTTCAGTCACCCAGCAGAATGCAATCAGCACTCAAGTCAAACAAATTGGATAAGCATTAGAAATTACACACATTCCAAACTAATGTGCTCATTCACATTAATCACAGTCACATACTCAAATACTCTTTTAGCTGCATTTAATATATTTAGCAGATGCATTTCTGCACTTTTTAAAAATCCCCTAGTTAAAACTCACATTTTGGTAAACTGTGCCTCAATTAACACAAAATATAATGACAGAATGTCTGAAAAAATATAATGGAAAGCAAGACAAACTGTTGAAATATTAATGTTAGATGTCAGGAATGCAAATGTATACTTTGAATCTAATGTTGAATGAACGGGTGTGTGCATTTGCCATTCCATTGATTGTGAAAAGTAGTGATCAGAAACTGATCACTCAGTATTTTAAAATGTGGCTGTCTCTCCTGGCCCTGCATGTTTAATGTAAAGATGCTCCTGTTTGGCCGTCATGGGTGTTCTGCTTTCCAGGCCTAGTGGGATCAGGCAGTATTCAGAGTTTTAATTTAAGTAAAAAGTAGCAATACAACAACATAAAAAGGAAAAGTCTGACATTTAAAACTTTTAAAAGTACAATAAGTATTATTAGCAAAATGGACTCAAAAGTAAAAGTGCTTGATATGCAGAAAAATGGCCCCAGTGAGTTTTATGATTATACCTCATATTACCTGGTTGTTAATAGCGATGCATTAATTGTAAGTAGCATTTTACTGTTGTAGCAGGTTGAGGTGGAACCAATGTTAACTTATTTACATGCCGTTACGCACAGTATGGAATTTCTGCCACTAGGAGTCTCTTAATCAAGTCAATAACAAAAGAGGTAGTTTAATAATGTTGTGAAGCAGAGCGGGATCACGAGAGTTATCTTCTTCTGCAAGTAACGATAGCTAATGTGGCGTTAAGTCATCAATTGAGTTGTCTACGCATACAGCTACTGTAGCTAACGTTATGTGGCGAGCCCAGCGCTGTTATCTGTGATCAAAACAATCATTAAAAATTGTTTATGAGCATGTTGAACGTTGTAACACTATAACATTCCCGTACACATTAGCTTGGTGGCCGGCGTGAGCCACTTCTCACAGTAGCACCTCTTAATTGATATTGAAATATCATATCAATAAATTAGATCTCTACTGGATTATTGTTGCAAAATGGAATTAAATCATTGAACAACTGATGCTGTGTGGCAGAAAAAATGATGTATTACTGTTGCCATTGCATTTCTTCCTTCCTCACTCTCTGATGTATCCTGTGTTTCCCTGGAAGTTATAGCAACTGGAGGGGGTTAAGGGGAAATGACGGCATTGACATTGGCGTAAAGAGCATACACAAATGTGTACAACATATACCAACTGCACAATACAGTTACAGCTTCCAATTGTCCATGGGGTGGACACAATCTAATTGTTCAAGCTCGTAAAGTTTTGTAAGGCTGTAAGGTGTTAATTCGGCTCAGTGGCCATTTATTAGGAAGACATAATGTTGTGTCTTACGGTCACCGTTGGTCTGCTCTGACTGGATTTTACATATTGCCTTCTCACCTTGAAACTTAACAGAACTGTTGAGTATTTGCGGCTGGGCAGTTACAATTACACAGCATGAGGCATCGTTGCTTTTTTTCTATTATGCTTCCTCCCCCTCAAATCTTTGATTATATGGTTTGCCGTTCTGCTTCAAACATTAAAAAGACAACAAAATCACTGTATTTTCAATCTTAATTGCCAGGAACCCACTTTATATGAACTTGCCTTCAAGTATGTGTAGACATTTGTGACATGTGAGGCGTTTTGTACTGATTTCCATCTTGAGTAGGTACATGTGGGCTTGGCCATTGGGTAGGTCAGTCAGAGACGTACCGACACATTGTTGGTTTTGATCTTTTCATTAATCATATTTGAAGATAAAAGA
Organism: Gadopsis bispinosus; assembly: GCA_036024995.1. Classification (NCBI taxonomy): domain Eukaryota; kingdom Metazoa; phylum Chordata; class Actinopteri; order Centrarchiformes; family Percichthyidae; genus Gadopsis; species Gadopsis bispinosus. The sequence goes on along the minus strand of JAVQJV010017216.1, from coordinate 9,977 downwards.
ACAGATTAAAATACCTATTTAAAGTTAAATCTCAAAGAAATGCATAACTGGCACAAAGTGGGCAGGGCAGATGTGACGCGTTCGTGTTGATGAACTTCTCTGAACAGACAAGGAAGGCTTTACGTTTGTTCAGCTATCTACGTCTCCATTCACGTACTTTCTCTAATGTTTCCTCTGACAGCATTCTCATCACTTACCACACCATCCTCACTCACTCACAGTTTGACCTCCATTTCATTTGGACTGCCCACAACCTGCCAGCCCCCATATCCACACCAGCTCCCACTCACACTGTATACAGGGAGAGAAGATTGACATACCTGTGACATTTCATCTTACAATACACCACCACTTGCAGAGCAGAATATGTGGTGTATGAGCGTGTATTTGTATGAATCTACATTTTTTGGCTCACTGAATGGATTGACTTCTCTGCAGCAGATTTTCACTGCTGCTGTACCGTCAGTGTGTCACAAGTGCCATAGTGCTATTTGTTACAAATCACCTGTTTATTATGTTACGTCACATAGCAACTCAATCATTGAAGATTTGTTGACATTTGGTGCCAATCTGGTGAGAAAACACTTTTCTGAAGAGTTGTCATGCATACGCTGACACCCTGACGTGCAACATCACGTCAGATCACTGCCAGTTACAGACTGTTCTCACTACAACAATGGCAGTATCAGTTTTATAGTAACAATAGTTCAAATGACTAATGTGAAAGATGTCGCTCGTAGCTGTGAACCTACAGGTGTGTAATTGCCACCCAGCTCTGCAGTTTCCTTCAGGTCTACAGAGTTTTGTAGCATCTTTGAGCTCGTTGTTTTGGTTTTCTGACCTACAACCTTTACTGTTTGCTTCCGTCGCAGGGGTTTCATCAGTATCGACAATGTACATAGATTGATAAGGTGGCCAGAAATGCCACTCCAAATGAGTGCTAACATTACTCCATGTCTGCTGAACTGTTGTCTGACATGTTCGCCATGCCAGCCATAAATAAATAATGATCATTCTCTTGCCGTGTGTGACTTTGTTATAGTGCCGCAACACCTCTCAGAAGGGAGGGTGGGGTTGATGGTTGGCTTTGTCACTTAAAAAAGGGGAGATTTGCTACCTGTCACGTGGATTTCCACTCAGCGTTGATGGTTTGAAGAAATACATTCCTCAGTGAGTTCTATGTATTAGTTTTCTTTAACCATAAACTGTTAAATATCTTTAAAACTGTAATTACTCATTGAAGTAATCGTTTCTTCAGTTATTACTCAACAGTAAAAGTAAGGCGTTGCATTTTATTCTCATTAGTCAACCTATCTAAATATAGAAACTCCAATTCCCCCACACCGGCACGCTGCATCTTTTCTATCTAGAGCATGCAGATATACTGTAGATAAGACGTAGTTTAACAAGCAGGGAACCTACAACTATGAGGGATTTACTGACCATCCAGCAGCTAACGTTAGGTTAGCCTCAATGACGCCGACACTCCATATCTTCAGCCTTTGGTCATTCTAATATGGTCTGATGGTGAAATCCAGGCTCTTCTGCTCAGGGCTCTTTTTCATATAGAGCAGGTCTAGACCGACTAATTTCTTTCTGTTTTCTCCTCCTTTCTCTAACTGATTACTTTAGGGTCACAGGAATAAATCCAGGGTACTAAAGCTGTGGCCCATACACGTTGTTGGAGATGTCAGTGGTAATGATTTGGAAACTGGTTTTTGCTACTTTTACAGTAAACGGCTTTTGTTAAAATTTAAATGAACACAGAAATGTGTAGGGAATCAGAAGATTTCTAGAAAAGAAGGGGCAAAGAGAGTGTTTTTTATACAAGAATACCCAATAATACATCCCAGTCTGATGTTCCCAAGCGGAACAGGCAAGGAAACTGAAACGGGCTCCAACTTATAACCTGATCTCATTTAACCTCCTGGATAATTGTGATCAAATAGTGAAATGGCTTAAACAGGGGTACTCCAGCAGACCAGAGCCCGATTAAAATAAATGAGTGGTCAAAATGAAGCAGGAGATGCCAAGATCCTGATCTTTCATCAATAACATGGGACTAGCTCCAAAAACATGAATCCTGTTGTTGTACAGCTTGAAACTTTCCAACTTTGGCACTCCACAGTGGTCATAAAGAACAATGTACACTGTTTGGCTAATTTTCACAGGTGGAAATTCAAACAGGAATGGGCACAATGGAAATTTTCCTTCCCAATGTAGTTGTGCAGTTTAGTTCCTGAGCCTTTTACAAGAAATCTCCAACCAGGAACTGGAGTGAAACAGTGCCTTATTGGGCCATTAGTGTACTACCCTAGAGCTTTTTAGGGACCAGGAACTATTGCATAGCAAAGAAGGTTTGCACAAGTTCCCCGGTTCCCACAAAAGGTTTTGCAGTGGAAACGCAGGTAAGGTTCCTGAGTTCCTAAAAAAAGTTCCTAGAAAAATTCTTGCTCTGGAAAAAAAGGACAGATTCCTAAAAAAGGTTCCTAGGTTGCTGAAAATGTTCCTGTAATGGAAATTCACCATTAAAGTTGCTGATAATATTTGCTATAATCACATAAAATAAATCTCCACATAGTGGCTTTAACACTGGGTAGTGTTAAAAAAAACATTTACTGAAAAATAAAGCAGAAGTTCAAACCCTTGACCAAAGAATAATTATTTTGAAGGCAGGAGATTCTGGTCGAAATTAAGTGGAGAAGAGTTGCATGCCAGAATGAGTTTCACAGAGAGACCAAACTGGAGTTGAAAGTAATTTTAACTCTCAACCTAGGGGCCAGATAAGGAAGCAGAAATGATTTAAAATAGTATGTTTATTAACAGCTTGCCGAAATCTGAAACTATGCATGTATTACACAGTAACATTTACAACCTACAAAACACCTGAGGCTAATGAAAGACCCTAACCTAAAAAATGACTAAATGGTCCCGAGACACTGTCCCCCCCATCAGTCTAAACACTGGTTACACAGGCTAGATACAATAAATAGAGACATATGGCAAGTGAAAATATCAATGGATTTCAGAGTAATTAGTTTAGAAGTCCCCAGCCGTTTAGGGAATTCAAGTTTTGAACATATTTTTTTAGTAACTACTGACTTAAGGTCATTTTGAACAACAGACATATGATAATGACATTTGTATAGTGTTATCAGTCTTATTCCAGACTGCATTCGTTTTGCTGGAGGTGGCCAGGTAATGCCATTTTCAAAAAGGTAATTCAGTTCGCTGCATCACTACATTGTCTGTGATTACTACAGGGCTTGCGTGTGCTCGGCTGTAATAGCTTCAAGAATAATAACCTCAACTTTCTGAATGATGTCCAACTGACTTCCGATTTCATTTATCCAGGTGCTGTCCAAACTAAAGCCATACAATGTTATGACTAACAATAACTCCCATTTCCTTCGTGTTAAACTTTTAACCTGATTGGCTTCATGTGTCCTCAGTGATCAGACTAATAGAACAGCACAGAATCGTAAAATGCAGGTGTAAAACGCAGCCAGGACCCTGTCATCCAGATCACCTTACGAGAGAGACACATTTTGCCGATCTGACAAAGGTTATATGGCAACTAAATGAGCTTTCCAGGACACTTCCAGAAGATAGTAGGCAGCTGACATAACAGACTTGGATAAATGATGGATGGATAATTAGGATATTTGAGAATGAGCAACAAACCAGATGAGGCGTTTACTGCCAGTTTTAGAAGAAAGCATTTGAGTGGATTTACCACAGACATATGAAATGACATATGAAACAAACACAAAGCCTTAATTTGACTAAAATTATTAACTTTTCTGGAAATTCTGCTCATATACAACTATTTTTTGCTGCAAATGTAAAGCCACCCAAATTATGTTTTTAAATCAACTTAACGGGGAAACAATTCTGACCTTTAAACTTTTCAGTGGCATTCTATTCTGCAAAACGCCCTTGTCAACATATTTCATTTGTTTTCCTACAATACCTGCTCCAGGCAAATGAAGAATGATTAAAAGGGTTAGGTTCAATTTTTTTCAAGTCTGTCAACAACAGTCAGGTGTGCACATGAGCAAACAGGTTTTGCTTGCTGTAATCATTCCTCCTCTTCGTACCATTAAAAGATCCCTTTGTAACATGCTTTCAATATAAATGATGGCGGACAAAATCCATGGTCCTCATTTTGTGGAAGAATGTATTAAGAAGTTTAGCTGACGTCAATGAAGCTTCAGCTTCCTGAATTGTATAAATCAATTTGATATCTTCATAAGTTCCTTTCTTTTTAGTATGAAATTCCCTTGTTGTGTTTCCCTGAAATGTGTCTCCCAGCTGAGCTGAGGTGATGTAACAAAAGGAGGGAATTTTGTACAAAGAAGGCTGTAAAGATATCCATTTAATTTTGTCACATGGATGCAGGAGAGCGGCAACAGGGGTAGGACCCAAATGCAGAAACTTGAGATGGCACGATGATATCAGTGGTTTAAGGATCAAAAATAGCTTACAGGCAGCTACATGCAGACAGACAGGCAAACGGATAACAGACAGAGTGGAAGGCAAGTTCAATTCCGGGTGAGAGAAAGATGAAAGCGAAAACGCAAGGCAAGACAGCAACATAACTAGGATGAACTGAACAAAGGCCCAATGTATCTGGGCCAGTATATGCAGAGAGTTAGGGAATAAGATGCAGGTGAGGAGGTGGGCAGGGCATTCAGGTGATGGGGAAAGGAAGGAAAGTCAGATGGCACCAGGTGGACAGATGGAAAATGGCAATGAAAGGTCCTGGGGAAATAGAGATGCGGCCGAAGAGGAGGAACAGGGAGACATATTCGAGTCATTTAGATGGCTGAAGCCTTTTAATAGCTTCAGATAAACTTTTTAAATCAACAATTCTGTGAAGCATTTGCAATTGTTATGACTGTAGACAAAACTGATCGTGGTCTTGTGCGTTGCCCTACTCGCTCATCGGCAAGTACAGCATATGTACAATAAAACATTCAAAAGATTTAACAAATGTTCTGTTTGTTATGCAAGAGCAGATATCTGAAACGCTGTTTCCTTTCAGGACAAACAGCATAAACAGGATGGAGGTTAAAGTTGCGTGCTTGTCTACTGTGAAAGTCACTTAAACATGTGACTCTTGTAACGGTCAGGAAGCTTTAGAAGCCAAGAAGTGTTCCTGGCTCAAAGAACCATACATGGTCAATTTGGCCAAATGGACCACTTTCTAAAGCCTTACTCTTATGTTTATAGACTGATTGCCTTCCTTCACGGCAGCTCTTCAGTTTTTTTTAGTACCGTGTGAATATCAACTCCCAACAAGTTAAAACATGCTGATGAATGTACGTTGGGCCTACTTTGAAAACTCTCCTGCTGCATTCAAGGCTCTCCGGCATCCGCATGTTTGGTATCAACAGCAAAAGGTTATTAATCATTACAAAGAGCATCAAAGGTCAGAATATGTGCTGGGGATGTTGCGGGGCGTGGTTAAGGGGTTGAGAAGGCTCACTGGGCATCTTTCTTTCTGTCACTCACAAGGCAGCTCAGCTCCCCAGCAGGGGTCCACTATAATCCTACAGCCATGTGGGGTGTCTACACGGGCGTGTGTGTGTGTGTGTAAATAACAGACCAGTTAGACAACCCGTAACTAATTGTGGCTTACTGTCTGATGTCCTTTGTTTGGCTCTGAGGTACCTCTTAAAAGTAGCGTACTGTGGTATATTGTGTGTGTTAGAGAGAGACCCATATGTGTGATTAACACTGCAGCTTTTGGGGAGGGGGGGTAACTGCTGCCAGCTGGTCACCCACAGAGACTCCAGCTCATGTATTGAACTTCTTTTGTGTGTGTACTGTCTCAGCAAGTGTGTCTTCTTGTCTGTGTGATAATCGGCATGGCTCACTCACTGAGACATGTCGGTCTCCAGCTCTTTCATTTCGTCTCAACGGTAAACTTGATCCTCAGCTGGCTCAGATTAATCTCCATCAATTCGCTGTAGAACTCCATTCACTCAAAGAGCAGAAGAAGGGAATGTTTCTCCCTGCTGCTCCTTGCCTCCGAGTCATACGCAGTTTAAACATGGAGCGCAAATAAAGGCTTTCATTACCACATCAGGGTAAATAAATGCAGTTTTTAAATGATCACAGCTAACTACAATGATGGGAGGAGGAGCTGCACACTCCAGTTTGAAATATTAATTTATTGTTGTAGACCTTCAAGCTTTGACAGAATTATCAGTTAACAAGCCTTTATCTGTTGATAAGCCATTTTAACATGTCATTTCTAAATAAATTATAGCTCCCTTAAAGTGGCAACAATTTATATTTTGATAATAATGTAGCAAATGACAATGTGAAAACAATGTGACAATATGAAAGGGGTCACTGATGAACCCTCAGATTTATCAGCTGAATCTGCAATAGTGAGCTTCAGCTAATTGTTTTGGTTCAGAGCATCGTTTCTGTCTTTTAGTGAAAAAGCTCTACAAGCCCACTGTGCACTACCTGCGCAGAGGTAGAGACTAGCTTAGAAACTTGAGAGACTAGCTGGTGGACATAGTGGAGCATTTAGCAGCTAAAGAGCCAAATATTTCCCTCAGCAGCTCTTGTTTCCGCTGCCCCCAAGTGGCCATCAAAAGATTTTCATTTTCAAATTTGATTTCCATCAGATTTATAAAACCCTGCATGAGCACAGGTCTGCGTTTTAAAACTCAATCAATGCGAAACTGGGAACACATTCACTTCCACAGTTGACACTTAATCACCATTTGCATATCAATACTTATGCCTGCTCTATGAGTCTTTAGAGCTGGCAAAGAAAAAGCACTATTTTATCGATTATGTCGCATCAGCATAGATCTCCAATGCTGCGCAGACCCATTATGCATGGCTTTGGCTTTTACGGTTATCATCATTTCAAACATTGGGCAAAGCAAACAATGTCTCCAATGTAAATTAAATGAATTTATCACAAAACAGTAATTCAATCATGCTACAAATTCTTTCCAGCTACAAAGAAAGTCTGAAAAGCTGGCAGTTAGAGTGGAAGTACAGAGAGTCGTTGCTATGGAAACTATACACCGTCTCGTGTAGTCGCATTGGTGTAAACTGGCAGGTTTCCAAACATTGCATTTCAAGTAGTTCCAAGTTATAACTCATCTAAGATGTTTAAAAAAACAAAAAAACATCAGCGTTATGTACAAAGCAATTAATGGACGGAATCTAAATGTTACCAATAAAAGGGGAATTTATACTTTCCACTAGAGAGGCATCCTTTAACCCACTACAGCAGGTTTGCAATGGGTCATCTTGAAGTGCAGTCATAAATAATAATGTTCTACACACAGGGGAGCATGTCAACTTTCAACTCTCTGCTGTATCACAAGCAGAACAAGTGAATGTTCTGTTTTTTTTTTTCTATTTTTGGTCCAGAGGTAGACACAGTGCTGAGCTGTGTGCCCACTAGCTGCCAGTCTCTGGCTGTGACATTTAATGCCGAGGGACGGGTGGGAGTTGTGGGCACAGGCACGGCAGACATGGCCATGGGGGCCTTCAAGGGAAGTGAATGAGAAGAATGCCAATGCTGCTAAATACCAACTTTGTTTTTATCGATCTATGTATGCATGTAGTATGCAGTAGTCAGGGGTATGTAAATCAGGTTTCACACCTGACTTGGTGTCGAGGACAGACATGATGAGCATACATTTCTTTCTGATAAGCTGCGCTAACAACAACTTGAGGTTCAAAATAAGTGTCAAGAGCACAATTCTATACTTTTCTTATTGTCAATAAATGCAGACCCAAACCAACAATAAACTGATCCTAACAAGAATCGTTTTCATGTATCCAAAGCCTGATATATTTGACCTGTTAGCTGCTGGAGAAGGGGTGAATAATTCAGGGAACTCAGACAGCTGCTGCAAAACCAGCTCCTGTATTGCTTCCCTAGCTGTGGTTTCTCTCCAACCTGACGCGTCAGATGTTTGTTACGCAGAACCATATCAATGTGCCCTTGGGCAAGACTCTGACGCTCCAGATGGTCAGGCATTGACCTTGCATGGTAGTTCGCTTCCATCGGCACGTGAATGAAATAGTGAATGAGGGGTGGCATTGTAAAGTGCTTTGGATAAAAGCACTATATAAATACATGCAGCCACTGATTAAGTTATAGACTTTACTGAAAACTAATGTAGCTAATATCAGGAACACTTCCTGGATTTACCTACCAGACACTGAAAACAATCGTCTGTGGTAAAACGTCATTTGAGTAAACTCTGCAGAAACCCTTTTGTTCTTGGTGTTTGAATGCAGTGCATCCTGGGAGGCATGCCAACAAAGAAATGTTTCTTATTTTGGAAGCCCAGAGTGGCTGTGGTTGCTTGTAAATTCTAGGTCCATTATCTCTTAATTGTATCATTATCGCGACACAACAGCGTAGAATTATTTGGTGCTCATTTTTAGGCCACCAATCCCGAGGTAATGACTCAATTTAAAATATCTCCACATAACTAACTTATTATTTCTGTTTCATGACTCAGTCTTCAGATAACAAAATTGTGTTCAGTTTCACCAAGATTCTAAATGGATTGTTCTACTGATGTTTAAGAGTCCAGGCCCCTTACAGTATGAAATAACCTTTGAACGGTCTACTCAGGCAATTTAAAAAAACATCAGTTACATCAATAAAACGATTGAGTGGGGAAAATCTCTGCAGTACAATGAATTCATCTAAAAGACAATTAAAATACTGACAAAACAGTGTTCAAAGTCACTCGCACCCTTCCGCTTGCCCATTTTTTCTGCTTCAACCTGGAGAACAAAATATTCACTTGCTGCCTTACTGAGCCCTCCGTGTAATCTGTGCCCTCGGTTTGCATTTTTTCTACACGGCAGGAAATAGAGTGGACGATTCTGTTGCCGTCTACAAAGATAAAAGGGGCTAACCGAGTCCACCCAGGAATGAAAGCGGAACTGTAGGGGAAAGAAACAAAAATGGAAAAAAAACAGGTTTACATGTATTTTATGACCTCTGGAAAGGCACAATGAATGATTATCAAAAAAGCATGCTTTTAATTAGAGTTTTAAAAAACCTCTCTAACCAAGTTAATGGACTTTGTCATTGCCACCTCTCCCTGTCATTTTAGTGATGCCTCACAAGAGATGTGTGAGAAGATTTTTTTCTTCTTATAAATAGAACAGACATAAGGCAACAAATTACCCCCCTGAGACCATGTTTTATAAGCCAGTAAGGACATTAATTTCTTTAGTGCTTTTGAACCTGAATCACTGTCCTTTTTATCTGATATTATAATCCCACATGAAATCAACCATGTGCAGCCATGATATCACTCCTACAAAATTTTTTAAAAAGATTATTGATACCGTTGGGCCCAGTATTTTATTGATTATTAATAGCTGTTTAGCAAAAGGCAACTTTAAACATGCTGTGGTCCAACCTCTTTTAAAGAATCCTAATCTTGATCCTTCTATTCTTAGTTATTTTATCAAAAGTTTTAGGAAATGTGGATTCAACCCAACTTTTATGTCTGGTTTTAGAGATTTACATAGCACAGAAACAGCCCTCCTTAAAGTAACAAATGATCTCCTTTTAGCAGGAGATAGGGGAGCGGGCACAATTTTAATTCTTTTAGACCTGCGCATTTTAATTGACCTTCTCAAACAGGCATCAAGGACACTGCACTTAATTAGTTTTACTCTTACCTTTTAGAAAGAACCTACTCGGTCACCATAGTTTAAATTGCTCATCGTCTACAACTCACATTACCAGTGGTTTACTGCAAGGTTAAATTTTAGGTCCAGTTTTATTCTCTAGCTACGTGCTTCCACTTGGTCAAATCATCCAACGTCATAACGTCTCCTTTCATTGCTACGCAGACAACACACAGATATATCTTCTCCTGGGACCCGGTGACCCAAATAGCCTACCTGCCTTAGATTGTCAAAATAATGTAAGCTGTTGAATGGCACAACATTAACTT
>JAVQJV010017215.1:0-10156 GCA_036024995.1 Gadopsis bispinosus | reverse complement strand
ACCCCAGGGTTGGTGGTTCGATCCTAGCTCCTGCTGCCCACATGTCGAAGTGTCCCTGGGCAAGACACTGAACCCCGAGTAGCCCCCGGTGGAGGCCAGCATGGCAACTGTGTCCCCATTGGTGTGTGAATGGGTGAATTAGACTACTGTTCAAAACTTAGATTACTAGTACAGCGCTTTGGGAACCGTTTCGGTTGAAAAGCGCTATATAAGAAAGAGTCCATTTACCATTTAGGCTGTATTCAGACCAAATTAGGCACTGGGGAAAAAACACTAGTCCACCAGTTAACTTGAGCGTGGGTAATGCATTTAGGCTGTGGCAGCGAGGACTGGAGCGGGTGCCAAAAAAAACCCCACAGTGGCCCTGAGACAAAACGTTGAGACAGAATCATCTTTTGGAGAAACGCAAACGATGTCACGCCGCAGTGGCCAATCACATAAGCCTGAGATCAGACCGGAAGATTGTAGCATTCCGATGTGCACTGTAGCATTCAGCTGCTTACGGAGCAACTGTGAAGACTGAAAAGAGTCTGATCGCCTTTGTGATGACCTTTCCAGAGCTCTTAAACCCTGCTATGAGGTAGTACAAAGACATTAATCGTCGTGCAGTTTCTTGATGTTGTATCGCTCTTTAAGTTGGGATTGACACATGACAGCAAACTAGGCTGAGATAGGAATAGCAATATTTTCTATATTCAAAACCTGAATGCTGAAGCACAACATCAGTGAGTCAACGTCTGTTTTAGGACATGCTGGTTCACATGGATTACTCCAGGAATGTACGTTCTCTAAATTACAGATCATATTAGAGCAGAAAAAAAAAACAAACACCATAGAATGTAATCTCTAAAAGCCCAAAATTAAAACAATCACAAAGCCCTCAACTCTGAATTCATCATAAAGCAGTTATCTTCCAACAACAACACTTTAAAATGATGGAATTGCCTCTTACAATTATTATGTCTGTATTCTGGGTTCCTGGCTAGTTTACCATCTCTTCTAGTCTCTTATTTTATGCTGCACTGGCAGGCCCTTTAAGCCATATTGGAAATGAGTTGATTGGCTTAGTAGCAATCTTATTAAAACCTCTTCATCCTCAGTAATGTGCTTAGGGCTTGTGAGCAGTCTATTGAGTTAAACTGTGCTGTCAATCAGCGCTCTCATGTGAAAGCATGACTGACACACACATACGCATATAACTGTCATCTGTCCACTCATCAAAAACAATGACTGGTACACTAATCTACAACCACACATGAACGCACAGGCTGAGTCTGAAAACCATGCATTACACACACTCGACCAGGCTGATTTTAATAAGGTAGTATGTTGTATTGACTAGGGAGAGCGCAATTTAATACCCTTATGTAATGAAAAGCATACACACCACCTGAGTTTCCACATGCAAATTGTTGACCCCTACTTAGAGGGCAGCTGATCCTGACCTCTGAACATTTTGAGCAGAGTGCATGGCAGCAGAATTTCCTCACGGAGAGCAAAACATATGCATATTATAATACGTATGAGGCCATGGTTCTCTGCTGGAAAATGCTGGCTTGTTCCCTCCAGATTGGGAGTGCGTTATTGCCCCAAGCAAAGCAGTTCAAGTATCTCGGGCTCTTGTTCACGGGTGAGGGTAACATAGAGCGTGAGACGCACAGGCGGATTGAGGTGGCATCAACTGTAATGTAGGTTTATATCCGGAATGTTGTGGTGAAGAGGGAGCTGAGCCAGAAGGCAAAAGCTCAATCTACCTCCAACCGTCACCTATGGTCATGAGCTTTGGGTGGTGATTGAAAGAATGGGATCACAGATACAAGCTACCGGAATGAGGAAACTCCTCTTTTCCTCATAGGGTGGCGGGGCTCCCCCTTAGAGATAGGTTAAGGAACTTGGATATCCAGCGGGAGCTCGGAGTAGAGCCACTGCTCCTTCATGCCAAAAGGAGCCCATTCAGGTGTTTTGGGAATGTGATCAGGATTCCTCCTGTAAAGCAGTTTGAATGGTGTATACTGTATGCGCAAGGATTAAACAAGAGAAGGAGAGAAAAAGGGAAGGAAAGGAGAGAATTAATTAGCTCATGGTTTACTTTTTCTAACTGAAGCATAATTTGACTTGACTAGATTGTCTTGGAGTGAAATTAAATTGCGATCTCCCTGTTGGACCCGATGTTCCCATAGTTAGAGTCCTACTGGGTAATAACACCAGAGAAATTATAATTTTTATTTCACTGTCATACCAATTCTCTTAAGCTTTCTGCCTGTGGTTTTCTCTGCTCTCTCTAAAACCTGCATTGTAAATGGGGAAAACATACATTTTTACACATGCTGTGTTAATGAGCAAAATCCACTTAATTTGTTTTCATTTCTTAATATTATCCAAATCTAAAACCTTTCCCACAGATGATTAAAATTGTCCATGGTGTAAAATATATTGTTTCATGCCTGTCTGCTATTGTTGTTATTGTTTACATTAGTGGTGACCTTCAGTCCAAATTATTTGTAATGACAACATATATTAAGTTTCTATTTTGGAAAGTTTTTCTTTGTACAGTGTGTGACATACTGTCTTGTCACCATAATTGCCTTGTGAATCATGAATTCTGGTTGATTTGTCAAGCAGCGCTTAATGAGCATGGAGTGGTGCATTGGAAGAGTTCTGGGTCCATAACCCAGAGGAAAATAGATAAAAACCAACCTCTGCTAATGGTATTGCCAAGCAGTTGGACTCCATCTAATCCATCTATACCCACAATGCCAAGCTTTCAAATATGCACCCTTGCCTCAAGTGTCTCAACAAGTTCTCTTCTACTATACTTTGGTTTCAGTGGAAGTGTGATGGATAATTAACTTTTGTAATGTTTCGTTCACTTATCCTGCCTATTCTCCTCCCTTAAATGGACTGCATTTAAAGACTGTCTTCATTATGCATGCAAGGTTTTTTGCATGTAAATATTAGACAGAATTGAGACCACGGTGGTGAAAGGCTGACCCCTTTCTGGTAGTGTGGCTGAGTGGTCTAAGGAGCTGGATTAAAGGCTGCAGTCTCTCAGGAGGTGTGGGTTAGATTCCGTCGTTGCCATACCTTGGCAAATGCAAAAGGCTTAGGTGATTCCACTGTGCATTTAGGGATTACATTGATTAGAGTGGGTTGGTGATTGATGATGCAAATTATTTGACCAAAATGCAGCAAAATGTTTTGATCATCATGCACTGGATCAGTGGTGGTGGAAGGTGAATGTTTGAGTTTTCATGATTTAGGAATACTTCTTACCAAGCAGAGTGGAAGCGTGCTGTGCCCATAACCCAGAGATCAATGGACTGAAGCTATCATACGCTAATGGAAAGTTTTGTCAACTGCAAGGTTTCCATGCGGTGAACATTACCATCCATATATTGTAATGATTTCAAAAGATTGTTAAATCAATACAGCATATTTTGCTTATGACCACAGCAGGAAGCTGTTTTCAGCATAAACCAATCAGCACCAAACAGCAGACAGACATAGTTAGCAACTAGCTGGCAAATATAGTGGAGCAGTTAACAGCTAAAGAGACAGACATTTGCCTTAGAAGTTGGTGGAGGCCCAAAACAGAGCTAACAGAGACTGAATATTGGATTTACATTGGCCAGGTGGCCAGAAACACAACTCCAAATGAATTATAATGTTGCGTAGTATCTGCTGGATGTGTAAAGAGGCACCCGTAGCAAACGGTTCCGTATATCAACCTATAATGTGATGAGATGTCAGTACTCACAGCTATGTTCTCGCTGCCCCCAAGTGTCCAAAATATGTCATTGCAGGTTTCATAGCAGAATATGATATTATGCATCTTGAACTGACATTAGAAAGTTGGCTGCTTTGGTGGTATAGTTTCCCCCAGTTTGAAACCAACTGGGGACCTTTATTGCATGTGACCACCTCTTCTATCTACCCCATTATTTCTTGAATGTTTCACAACAATATATTTTCAAATAAAAGCAAAAAAGCCACCAAAAAATAAAAATACTTAGAGTTAGGTTTAGAGTTGAAATGATGAGCTAACTTCACTTATCTGTCAAATTGTCTCTTTTAATTTAACATAATGAAATGAAAATTGCACTTTAAGTGAAATGTTCCATTATTTCAGTTAAAACCCTATTGTTTCTTTATGCAGGCGACAAGATATGAAGGTTTCCATTACGGAGAGAAGCTACTAGGTGCCCATCCACAGTGTACAGACAGTTTCATTTTTGTACTTTAAAAAGGTGAATTTCACCAAGGCCAGTTCCTCAGGGTGGGTATTATGGTGGGCTGTGTTCATAAGATCAGATTTTAATCAAGGCTGGCTTATTAAGATGGGTATTACATTGAGAATATCCGCTCTTGGTATCAAAGGATCACATAGGCCCTCATCTCTCCTGCTGTGAATACAGGAAGTGTTTGATTTAATTGATAGCTTATATTTTATAGAATGGCTGTAAAAAGAGTAAGGAAATACATTAAGGAGTGGTACCTCTGTTAAGCTACATCCACACTAAAACTTTTTTCTTGTAAAAGGCAACTTTTGCTACATTTACACCTAGCGTCAACGCTATTTTAGCACAGCACAGGGTGGCTGTGGCTGAGGGGATAGTGCGGTCATCCAGGGTTGGTGGTTCGATCCCAGCTCCCGCTGTCCACATGTTGAAGTGTCCCTGGGCAAGACACTGAACCCAGAGCTGCCCCCGGTGGAGGCCAGCATGGCAACTGTGCCCCCATTGGTGTATGAATGTGGTGTGAATGTGTGTCCCCGCCTCTCGTCCAATGTTCTGGGACCTGCTCCAGCCCCCCCCGCGACCCTTTTGGGATAAGCAATGAATGAATGAATGAATGAAACAGAGACCTGTTGAAACACAGCTTTTAGTTTCAAAACTCCAGGTTACATTTTAGTAAGGATAGGCAGAAACTGACACGTTTTAAAACGATGTTCGCATGTTCTCTTCCTGATTGGGTCTTATCAGCCATGATGTGTCCTTCCCTGATTCGTCATGGCCCTTTTTCCAGAGGAAAACGAACATCAGCCTTGACTACCAGCGGTTAATTCAACATGGATAAAATGCTTGTGTGTACAGCGATCGTTTTTGTTTTAAAATGCCATTTTAAAATGAAGACGTATTAATTCAATTCAATTCAATTTTATTACTTTTATTTATGTAGCGCTATATCATAACAGAGTTATCTCATAGCACTTGTTAATATAGAGAAAGTCCAAGCCAGCTCTATATGTACAGACCCAACAATTCCACCAATTCCATACTTTGTCACAAATATGTACATGTGAGCATATGTTGTTGATGATTAAATTACAGTACTCTGTATAAGGTTTACACTTTGTGGATAGTTAGCACCATCTTGTGGTATCAAAAGGTCACATGCTCTGACTATGTTCTCACAGTAACGGGTCAAAAAATAAGTTGAGTGAATGTGTAAAATGGTATGGATTTACTGACATTACACACATGTGCTGCTCAATGTGTTGTGCAATATATTGTATCTTCAGGGGCATGAACAGTTTCAAATGATTTGATTTAATTACATATGCTATAAAAAGGAGGAGGATATCTTTTCCAACCAATTTAACAGTTTATTTTTAATATTAAAAAAGAAAATCACAAAATGTTCCTGCAGTTCTGTCTACACATCAAATCCAAGCCCCTCTGTTGAGAGACACACAGAGGCACACAGGCTTAGAGACAAGTTAACTGATGTTTTATATATCTGCAGACTGAATATCAAAGGCTTGTGGAAAATTATAGATGAACCATAACAAGTCAAATCCATTGCATCCATCCATCCACCTAATTAGACGGAAAGACACACAAACCTACTGTATAACCTTCAAATGTACTGCTTTTTCTTTCACTGAAGAGTATCCTGTACCTGCAGTATGTCACCCAGTTGGTGGTGCATTCAAAGTTACCTCATCAGAAGTCTCTGTAACATCACAATATAGTACTAGTTGCTATCCACTTTTCACAGATTGTTTTGTAACTCCTAGTTGGCTTTGTGTCACCACTGGGAGTTAACTGGTGTGACGCACAAGTGTTGCCGTTCTAATTAACTGTAGTTTAATGAATAGGGCCTATAAAAAGTATTCGTCCCCTTTGGAAGTTTTCATGTTTGATTGTCTTGCAACATTAAATCAAAGCAGATTTAGTGCCTTTTCTCAGAATGGCTTCAAGTGTTCGTTTGTCTTCACGGTGTTCAGGTTTTCCTGCCACAATACTGACTCACCAAAAGTTGTACATTTCAGATACATGTGTATTTATGTTGCAGTCAAGATCTCAGCTTAACTAATCACCAGTGGCTGCACCAGTGATGATTTAGGTGTGCACTATTAAAGGGAGTGAAAACTCGTGCAGACTCGTATTTTGTATTTCTAATTAATTAAAATCACTTTGTAGAGATCTGTTTTCACTTTGACAATGATTTTTTTTTCTGTCGAACAGTGTAAAAAAAAAAAAGCCACATAACAAAAGCCACTTTTATTCAGTGTTGTAAATCAGTAAAACACGAAAAGTTCAGAGACAGTGAAAACTTACTTTATAGGCACTGTACCTTGAACTGTTGGCTTGAGCTGCTGCAGGTTTGAGGTGTCCTTTATATATGATTTTAGCTGATACCTGTCGATCAGAAACAAGGTTTCTTTGTGGCCATGTCACAATATATGATTAATATCCAAGCTTATAATGTAGATGGAGACTGTGTAGCGCGCGCGTGTGTGTGTGTCTGTGTGTGTGTTGGCTGAGCAGAGGCAATAGAAAGTGGAGGGCTGTCAGAGTCAGAGGGACGGGCTGTTGTTTGAAGTGTTGGGAAGCGCGGAGCTGAGGTAATTGTGTCTGACGGGCGGCGATAATGATGAGGCGCAGAGCAGATCAGCTGCCTCCAGCCCCCCCACCCCCCAACCCCCTGCTGCTCGCCTTCACTTTTCCCTTCTCTCCTAATTGACCGGGCCGCGTCTCCCCCGGGCCCCTTTGTTATTATTTATTAATAATTCATCGCTAAATAATTCACACCCTTGGACCCGCAGTGTTAATTGAGCCGGGTGGGGTGGTAGTGCTGCTGGGTGTGTGAATGTGTGTGTGGGGGTAGAGAGAGAGGGGGTGGCTTAAAAAAGTAGGGAGGAAATGGGAAGTGGGCCTTCCTCAACTTGTAGGGTAATAAAAAAAAAAAAAACGGGGAAAAGGTTTGTTTTGTTGTCCAGAGGGATGGGGCTTTGGGGCAACTGGACATTTCAGTTGTACATGTGGTTTGTGTGTGTGTGTGTGTGGGTGGGTGCGAGAGATGGGAATGGATCAATAAGGTTGATCATGACTGGAAGTAAGGGCTGAAAAACACTTGCATCTTAATTCTCACATAGCTCACTAATAACATGTAGGATCTCTGTCTTTGCCCGTTTTTGCAAGCGGTGCAAAGAGTGGTAAATAAATAAATGTTTAATATTTAGCTGGCATAGCATTTAAGGGAGAAAGCTCTTAGGCCACCGATTGTTTGTCAACTCATTCATGAATTCTTGATTATTTGGAGTTTATTGGAAAGCAGAGCTGAAACAAGTTGTCAGTTTATCAATCTTTTAATCAACAGAAATGTAATCGACTCTTTTTGTCATTTCTCAGGCTATGAATAACACACATTTGCTCTCTGATCTCTGATTTAATTTGGGGGTTTTGAACTGTTGGTTGGACAAAACAAGACCATGTGATGATGCACACCTTGCGCTCTGGAAAACCATGATGGACATTTTTCATTATGTTCTAACTTTTATAGACAAAATGATAAATTGATAAATCGGGAAAATAATCTGTTGGTTAATCACTAATGAAAAATAAGCATTTGTTGCAGCCCTACTGGAAAGCACAGTTTGGGTGAAACCTATGAAGACCCTGCAGAGTAATTGAATTAAAATGTGAATATAAAGCAGAGTTATGTGCCAATATTAACTTATTGCACATGTATCATATAGGCATATGTTTGAGGCCATGTAGAAGCAGTAGATAACTGATCCTCCAGAAAGCACTATAAAGTCCTGTGAAATGTCTCTCTGATAAACAACTTTAAGGAACGTTATCAAAAATTGTTTGTGGTACTCTTATGTAAAACAATATGAATCTTGACCACTACAGTGTACCATTATCTCATTCTTTCAGATATTGGTAGCGGCCTCAAAAGTCCAGTGTCTGTGGGGCTATGATATAAAGATGATGGTTGGTATTCTTGTGTGTAAAATATAGGTATCATTTACCATTAGAAAATCAATACACAATAAAAATATAATTGAAATTGCATCACAAACTTGAGATTATAATGAATTTATATAGTTGGATAGGGCCTGGCATGTGGTGGTGCCTGAGGATAATGTTGAGTCAGTCTGGTAACAGGCTTCTGCCGAGCCGTCCAGTAGAGGTCAGCATCAGATCACCAGAATATCTACCACATGCCGTGGAGCTGCTTCGTGTGTTTACAGAGTTGCAGTTAGTTTGGAATCACGGGCTTTGTTTATGTTAAATTATTCATGCAACCTTTCATTAACACCCTAAACAAATACAAATTGCACAGCATAGTGGGAATCATAGCTGCCACGCTGTGCCAAGGAATGTTTTCTTAAGAAAACGCCTGCTTGCTGATTTGTAAACCTGCTTACTGTATATTATCACCAAGGATCACACATCCCCGCCAACAACCCACTGGTCGGCTCTTTCTGCTTTCTAACTAGTTTGCAAGTCAGTAGAATACATAAAATATGAAAAGGTTAGACTTGAGACTTTGTGTTGCCTCTGGCTGAATAGCTCGTCACACGGAATCCAATGTTTAAAATTTAGGATCAATTGATAATCGAAAATGCTGACTGTTTCTTAACAAGTTGCAAAATCATTCTCTCTGTCTTTTGTTCCTCCTCTCTATCCAACTCAGTCTTCCTCAGACTCAAAACAGCAGCACTGTGTCGAGTCGCTTGGGCAATGCTCATCTTCAGAGCATTGCCTAGTTGCTAAATCTCTTTTAAAAAAAATAAATCAAAGCAACTGTGAACCCAGTGTTTTTTAAAAGTTTAGATTTTTTTTTTTTTTTTTTGTTGGGGGAAATTTCTTGGTTGGGGGAAAAAACTTCCCAGTTTGTGTTTCTTTGGGGAATTTTTCATCTGAAGCTGTCGACACGGTCCATACAAGTCTCCTGCTACCACGGAGCACACAAGACTCATGTCTTTCATGCTGTGGTGGTTTGGGACCAGAGAGGAAGGGCCAGCAGAGAGGAATCTGTCTAGCTGAGCTCAGTGTATACGCTGCATGTATTTTTGTAGACATCGCCGTAGACTTCACTTAATCTAAGAGTACATCAAAGCATCCTCTGCTCCTCTTCTTCAGCTAAATTCTTCTCTGGTCCTTTTTACCAAAGTGCTCATAAATGCCTTTGGGGAGTTGAGAAGAGGGGGAAAAAACACAAACAGAAAACAAACATGTTTGCTTTTATCTTTCAAATAACTATTTATGCGAGTACAAATGAGCATTCTGAGAAGGGAGCTCGCTGTATCTTAGCTGGTTAAGATGTAAAGATACCTGCTGACTGAAAAGAACAAAAGGAAGATGGCATACAGCAGGGTAAAGTGTTTCTGTGACGTTTGCCAGGATGTCAGCGTCCCTGGTAGACGATAAAGTGGGCTGCCAGTCTGAAAAATCCCGCTTTTTGGTTCAGCAAGCAGTTTCAAAAAGTGCCAGCGAACATGAGATTTACAAATGGCTTGCACCAGTCTGTTTTTGATTTATTTTTGATGGCTCTGATGTGAGCATGGGAGCGAAGGGACTGGTTGTATACTCCAGCGGACCCAACCGTGGGGCCAGGGAGTAAACAGGCTCTCGGCGGCGCATGAGTCTTTCCATCAGGATAAAGAGTGTAACCCCATGGAGATCCTGGAGAGTTCTGAAGCCAGAGATGGTGAATAATAGAACAAAGTGAGGATGAGTCTTCTGAGCTTCCTCTGCTCTTCAACATCCCTCCATCGCAGGGAGAAGTTTTTTTTTGGGGGGGGGGGTGAGAGAGAAGATGGAGAGATCACAGATATTTGCAAAGTCACTGTCTGTCCACATGAAGGAAAGTTACCGGACGTTTTTTTATCTTAACAAGAAAAACATACCACCACAAC
>JAVQJV010017213.1:0-11679 GCA_036024995.1 Gadopsis bispinosus | reverse complement strand
CAATGGGTAACATGTTAATGTACATACAACTGAACCGTAGGAAACTGAAGGACTTGAACACAGAATAGAACATAAATCAGGAACTTACTTCAGAATCACAATTTTAATGTAATTTGAAGTATTTTGTCATAAAGGAAACATTCAAAATATTAAGTGTACTGTCGCAGATTTAGGAATAGCGTTCAAATTGTAAAAACGGTATTTTATCTTTTTTTTTCTGGCACATATTTGTATCACCTGTAGTGCATTTACATGATACTATTGCAAAGATCATTTGGTCATTAAGGTAAAGATTGATGGAGTACTTGGTCACCTTCCACTGAATCCAAATTGCTATAAACCCCAGTTTCCAGAATAGTGTGAACACATTTTCTTACAGAATTTGCTGCATCTCCCCACACAATTATGTAAAATCTTAAGAACATTTACCCATCCACAGCATAGACCTATTGCCCAATATCCGTTGTACTTATAAATAAAAAAAAATACTATTTTGTTTCATGTTGAAATTATATTTCTGATGTATAACAATGCACTTAAATTATATCCTTTATTGTTAAAAGAGACGAGGCGTGTGTGGTACTTCATGGGACAAGGAACTTGGACAATGTGTAAAGATGTACAAAGTAAAAAGTAAGTGTACGTAGAATGTTTTACTCAGAATATAAATATATGATATTTTAGTGCATAGAAAACTGGTTATGCGTTTAAAATGTCACCCACCAAAACTGTATGGAACAGCTGCGTCAAGAGCAAAGGATGCATGTCGAACCGGACGAAGAGCAGGGAAGGCAGCATGCGACAAGTCGACGCTCAAAGCAGTCGACGGGGGGCGCCACCTCCAACGATCCTCTCCTTGTGACAGGGATTGGGAGGCTGCTGGGAAAAGATGGCAGCTTCCTTTTGTGTGTGGGGATTTACTGCACTCCGAGGGGGGATTTAAAGACGTTCTTCGGCGCACACGCGGGTCTCCATCGCACACTCGGGCTTCACGTTTTCCCAAACATTGCGAGCAGGAGAACATGGAGCAGACCGGGAGCGTCGACAGTTTTGGCTCGAAACGTTCCTCCTCCCGACAGCCGAGTGTTGATTCATTGTCCAGGTAGCCAAACCCGCCGCAACACGTCGCCTCTTAAGCTAGCGAAAAGTTTCGAAACTAACAGAAGGCGATATATTTATGTTTTATCGTTGAAGTCACCAGGTTTGATCACAGTGCACTTTCTGTACTGCTGACCACAAACAGTGTGGCTAAAGTTAGTCTGGCGGACAAACGGCCATGAAGCGACCAGTGCTGTTGTCAGCTAATTGGGGCACAATTTAATGGCCGCCTGTCATAGTCGGCTGTTGTCCCTTTCAATGGAGAAAGTCGAATAATTGCTTCCACTATGAAAACACGTTGCCACCACAACGTCACAGGGGCCGAGGTGACGCCTCCAACTTCACTTGTTTTGCTCAAGCAAGTGAAAAACTCTCAAATATTCCATTTTCTGTTACAAAACAGACACAACCTGCAAACTCATAATTGAGAAGGTGGAACCAGAGGCTGCTTGGCATTGTTGCTGAAGTGGGTTCCAAGGTTAATGGGTTATTATTAAAGTTGAAAATATCCTATTGGCTAGCAGCCAAATATCCTAATGTTGCTACTGAGCTTCTAAAAATATAAAAAAAAACTAGCTTTTATTCAATAATGTTTAGTTGGTTGGCTGATTATTTGATCAAATAATGGTTTCAGCACAAGTGAAATGGGATGAGAAATGGCTGCGGTTACCGTTTCCTGTCATGTTATCTCTCACCAGCACGTGCACCTCTCGTTCTGACCGGTCTGCCCAGGCCAAGCCGCCCTCTGTGATGTCCTCCGACTCTGTGTCCACCTCTGCAGAGCTCTCCCCAGAGCTCAGGGTTAGTACCCTGCACATAGTCCACCGAGATCCTGCTGCTTCATTTAATGACTAATGATAACGGCCGAAGCATGACTGTCCTCTTTTCTCTGCACCCTTCAGGCTAAGCCCAAAACTCTTGCCAAGGTATGTGCCATGTCATGAATTCCACACTACCCAACACGTGTTTGAATCATGTCTCCGCATTCAGGTCTAATTTGTATCTAATGTTTCCAGAAGGCGCTTAGAGATTCAGACAACCAGGAACCGCAGATGCTTCCAAACGAAGTGGTGCAAGACATGGGTAGGTTCTAGCTTTGCTGCATTCACAGTTCTAATCAAAACAAAGTAGCTTTTTCCACATTAAACCAATTTGTAAAATGTCTGTCATTCTCTGCTAAATCAAGTTTTGGTTTTCTTGTGTTATTCTATAGCTCAGGATGTCACCTACTTCTGTCCTTTCACTGGAGCACTGAGGGGAACCGTGACAGTTACCAACTACAGACTTTTCTTCAAATGCACGGACAGGGTACACTTAATGAGTCTTTCAAAAGCCCTCTAAAATCAAATTTGGAAGAATCCTTTTGGTTTTGCTAATGTGTAGTTGCTTTCCAGGAGCCAGCATTTGTGCTGGACCTGCCCCTTGGGGTGGTGAGTCGTGTGGAAAAGATTGGGAGTGCGTCGAGCCGTGGTGATGTGTCCTACGGGCTGGTTTGCAAGGTGAGTAAGATGTTGAACTGGTCTGGAATAACTACACTTGATGTTTACAGGCTGCAATTGCCTGGACCTACAGATAGCACAGTAGATGACAGTTCAGACAGCGCAAAGGCAAAGGCACAAAGGATGAACCTCCACAGACAACATTAAGAAAGAATTAACCTGCAAACAAGATTCATGTCCACAATAGGATACTGTTGCCGCACGTTGCGTTTTTATTGCTGTGAAATCATATTTACGTGTTGCGGTTGACCCCTGAGTTTGATCGTTCCGTGCTGCTCTGCATTTTGTGCAGGATGTGCGTAATCTACGGTTTGCACACAAACAAATGGAGGACACACTCAGGAAGTCCATTTTCGAAGTGCTGATGAAATTTGCGTTTCCTGTTTCCAACGGGCTGGTGAGTGACTCTCACCCACGCTGCCTCTGACACTGTAGCTCTGCACGGTCTACCGACTGAGGAAGTTCTCTCCCTCTCTCCATAGCAAATCTTTGCCTTTGAATATGGGCAAGTCTTTCCTGAAAACGGATGGAAGGTGTATGACGCTGTCTCAGAATACAAAAGACAGGTATGTAAAAATGACACGGATCGATTGCTTGGCTTAATGTTAAAGAAAGCTTATGACATCGGCTGCTTGTGTGTTTTTTTGCTTATTTTAAGGGTATACCCAATGAAAGCTGGAGGATAACAAAAGTAAACGATCACTATGAGGTTTGTGACACCTACCCATCGACTCTGGCGGTGCCTGTCAACATACCGGACGAAGAGCTGAAGAGAGTAGCTGCCTTTCGAGCAAAGGGAAGGATACCTGTGAGTGACCAGCATGACTCTAATTATCCTCTCCTGTGCGTCTGATTTGTCGGACTGTCTGTGGTAATATTCTGCTGTGCTGTGTGTGTGTAGGTGTTGTCATGGATCCATCCAGAGAGCCAGGCGACTGTGACGCGCTGCAGTCAGCCCATGGTTGGGATAAACGGGAAGCGCAGCAAAGAGGATGAGAAATACCTCCAGGCAATCATGGATGCTAATGCTCAGTCCCACAAACTCTTCATCTTTGATGCACGGCCCAGCGTCAACGCTGCTGCCAACAAGGTTTAGCAGATTTTTAAAGAGGAAAACTACCTTTTTAAAATATAGTATTTTAGTAATTTCTTGTCCTTACCCCTTGTACACATAGTGGACCATTGCACTACAAACCCTCTCTCCACTGTTTTTGTCTTCAGATGAAAGGGGGTGGTTTTGAAAGTGAGGATGCGTATCAAAATGCTGAGCTGGTGTTCTTGGATATTCACAACATCCACGTGATGAGAGAGTCCCTCCGCAAGCTGAAGGATGTGGTCTACCCCAACATCGAGGACTTGCACTGGCTCTCTAATTTGGAGTCCACTCACTGGCTTGAGCACATCAAGGTGAGCATAATGATGCATGACTGCGAACTAAGAGAGGAATTGGGTTACAAAAACAAAGAAAGCGTTAAGATGAATCGATGCCCAGCCTCTTGACCAAGTTGTGTGTGTTTGTAGCTGATCCTGGCAGGAGCGCTGAGGATTGCCGACAAGGTGGAGTCTGGGAAAACATCGGTGGTGGTGCACTGTAGTGACGGTTGGGACCGCACAGGCCAGCTCACCTCCTTGGCCATGCTCATGCTGGACGGTTACTACCGCACCATTCGCGGCTTCGAGGTGCTGCTTGAGAAAGAATGGCTGAGCTTTGGTCACCGCTTCCAGCTGGTAAACACATTTTCACTTTTTGACATTTCAGCAACCGCGTAATGAGTGTTGACCTCTCCAGTTGCATCACTGATTGTCCTTTCTTCTTTTTTTCTTTAAGCGTATTGGCCATGGCGACAAGAACCACACAGACGCAGACCGCTCACCTGTCTTCATTCAATTCGTTGACTGTGTCTGGCAGCTGACTCGCCAGGTGAGCAATAAGTGGTTCTGATGTGTGGGAAGATTTTTCAGAATAACGTGGTCTTTCTAGGACACTAACGAAGGTGTTTTTCATTAGTTTCCTGCAGCCTTTGAGTTCAATGAATACTTCCTGGTAACCATCCTGGACCACCTGTACAGCTGCCTGTTTGGGACATTCTTGTGTAACAGCGAACAGCAGAGGTTGAAGGAAGTAAGAGCATTTTATGATTGCTGTTGCAAAATGAGACATTTTAAAGTAAAATATTGGGAAGTGCGTGGAGTAGAAAGTCTGTTACTGGTATGGAGTTTTGTTGTGCATGCAGTGTCATGATAACCGCACCTTTTGTATTTTCCAGGAGATTCCCAAGAGGACAGTATCGTTGTGGTCTTATATAAACAGCCAGCTTGAGGAGTTTACCAATCCCCTGTATGTGAACTATTCCAACCATGTGCTGTTCCCTGTAGTCAGCTTACGTCACCTGGAGCTTTGGGTTGGCTACTACATCCGCTGGAACCCTCGCATGAGACATCAGGTATCTCAAGAAGTCTGTCTCTTGCTAAAGACCTGGCGTCAGTGTTTTCAATGGAAATAGTTTGCACTCCATATGCGCTCCTTTGTACAGGTTGAACATGAGCTTTACATGTTGTTTTTTTTTCCTTTCCAGGAACCTGTACATCAGCGCTACAAGGAGCTGTTGGCGAAGCGTACTGAGCTGCAGAAGAGAGTGGATGAGTTACAGCGAGAGGTGACCAATCGCTCCGCCTCCTCTTCCTCTGAACGGGCAGGCTCCCCCACACGCTCCATCACTCCAGTGCAGACCTTTGTTTGACACATCTTTACCCTCATGGCGGTTGCAGGTGGCTGAACCCTGCCTGTGAGAAGGTGGCATACAGCAATAATCAGTAGGCAACACCTGGCGCCATGAAGGACCTGTGTGCCAAACTGCCTCTTCGGGTGACGCATAGCGTTAATACACTACCACCAAAAGTCTGGTTAGGCAGAATACTGTATTTGCATCTCTCACAGGTCCTGTAGAGTCAGCTTGAGTGTCTGAGTGTCTCAGACTGCTTTACTACAGCCATATTTTACTCTCCTCCACAGTTGAGAGGACATGAAACAGAGTAGCGAGTACTGTTTAGCATATCAACATACCTACAATCAGTGTTGATTTTTTTTTTTTTTTAAGTACACTAAGACATTACACGGGTAAAATATTTATGCCATACACACTTCATAGGATCACTCTCTTGATTCCTCTACACTGCAATTGTTTGTTAGATATTGATTTGAAAGCAGTAATGCTGAGGCAAATGTGAAAGATGTACTTTTCTGCAAAAAATTTTTTTGAGCTGAAAACTGTAAAACCAACAGGTAACACTTGACACCGACCTGATAATGAATGAATTGTTAATGAGTAGTTCCTGAATATGTCGAGCACAGACTCAAAGATACTATATTAATTACTCATTAGGTAGTGATTAGTTCACAAGCATCCATCAATCGGAATAACAACCACTTCATAAGTCGATCCTGGTTAGCTCTGAACTAGTAGCCACGCATTCATTACTAATTGCTTCATTAGTTACTCTTTGTTTGCTCACCCCCAAGTAAAGTGCTACATCATACTGAGTAGTTACAATGTAGTCTTTTTGTTTCTTCGTGAATATCTGACAATAACTTCATCGAAGTTTTGATTTGATTTGATTAAATATTCAAAATGTAGCTTAAGGGCTGTAATGTTAGCTTCTTCTAATAGCAAGAAAATAGTCATAGAGTGCATTAAATGAAGTTGGCAGGTTGTCTTTGCCAGCCAGTGCTTTTAGATTGTGACCAAATATCTATGGTTTGTTTTTTTTATTATGAATACATAATGTAATGCATTGCATTCCTCTCATTGAGTGATTTAAGTTTTGTAAATTTAATTGTTCTAACTAGTTAATATTATTTATTATTCTTTAATCCAGACTTGTATATATGGCTCACAAACATGCTCTGTATTGTGTCATAAAGTCATTAGATATGCAATATTAATAAGCCACACAGAATATGCAAGAGTTAGTTTTTGCCAGTTAATAGACATGTACTCCAAATGTTTGTGTGGACGTTTCTAACAGATGCTTTTTAAAGCTGGTTTCAGCCAATATTCCTTTCATATGCCGCAGAATGTAACAACTAATCATTTGCTTTGAGGTTGTTTTTTTTTTTTTTAGTATAATGAAAAGCCGTGCCTTGCTCTGAATGACTGGTTGGGAGAGTTTAAATTGCCATGTTTAAATGGTACAGTGTTCGTTATCCTTTCCACTGCGCATGTGAATACTTCCAATAAACACAGGACTCAGCTTCAAGGAGGCAGTGTGGTTTTACATTAGCGAGCTGTGAACGCAACACCTGTTGGCTTTAGCTATTAGTGCTTCAAATGGTAGCCAAATCCCACTGACATTAGCATTAATTGTCTTTTGTTTTGATTATGGTCTTGCCATAATATGTAAGAAAATTAGTGCCTTTTATTATAAATGAAGACATATGAAAGTGATTTAAAAGTCTGAAATTTACATTGTGACTGTGCTGGGGGGATATATTAGATGAGTAGCATTATATTGGCTTTAAGGCATCCTTTACCTTTTAGCAGACATATTCTCTTGATTTTAGTTTTTAATTTATGCCTACTTAAAATGAATTTGTATTGCCACTTATAGTGAATTACTATCCCTTTGAAAATGTACTATTAGTGTGACCATTTTTCCACGAGGGGGAAGTGATGCTGCAATGCTGTATCCACTTCATTGCTTCAAAATTTGTTTTAGGAAATTGGTATACTGCAGACAACAGCAAAGTCAAACTGTTCTGTTGATGGTGACGGAATGTATAAAAATGTTTCGTTAATTAAAAGTGCTGATACTATGTAGTCAACTTTGTGTGAACCTTTGGGCTCGTTAATGTGTTAATATAAAAGGTTTTTCAGAGGAAATGACGTTATTATGAACGTTATTTCTATTCCTGTTTGCGTCTTGCTAATTAACAAGCAATCGATTCCAAGGAGTCACAAAAATAAAGAGCTGAGATTAGGGAGAAATGCAGCATGTAAAAGTGGGGACAGTAAATGTAGGATTTACAGAGGGTAAACTGATTCAGGGGACAGAAAAAGAGACAGGAACTGAATCGGGATCAGCCCAGGAGTCAGGAGAAAGCTGAACGAAGTCTGAAAAGGCAGAAACTAGTTTTCGAGGCATAATCTAAATCCTTCTTAATTGAAAATAAGATTTTTCATAAAATTTCATACGTTTGAGTTAATCAATATTGGCACTGAGCTGTAAACGACCATTCCTAGAATGGGACTGTGTCATATATATATATATATACACACACGTATATATATATATATATATATATATAGTACATTATTTTCAAATTATGAATCAACAGTACAGGTATCCATCTCATATACAAAAAATGCTGTGTAACAGCATAGCCAATGTAAGAGTCTTGGTTGTTTCAGGGCCTGGAATCTTTTTATTAATGATCATTTTTATCGACATGGCCACATACTGTAGAATTTGAGAGATGTTGGAAATGTATCTCCTCACTTGTGACTATCTTGTGACATTCGGAGCTCCTGACAGTCTAGGGCCGGGGACCTTACTGACGCTCCTGCAGCGTGGCCGATTACTATGCCACCTATGCAAACTTGGTTCCATTATAACAATTTATAAACGTTAATAGAAAATATAGAATTAGCAAATATTGTTTATGTTATATAAATATGCAAAGGTAAAAGATATGTGCTAATGTCACAGATATTTACAGATGCGGCATCGAGATGATATGCAAATGTGCAGGTCACATTATTATAGTTGGGGGGGCATTGAAACAGAAACAGTTCAATAGTCAGTCAGTGGTTCCGTAGCCTGATGGCCTGTGGATAAAAACGGATTTTTAGTCTGGATGTCCTTGCTTTCACACTCATGCAGAGTGTGAACAGTGTGTGCTGTGGGTGGGGGCGGTCATTGGTGATGTTGTGTCCCCTCTTTGTGACCTGGGTGCTGTAAATGTCCTGTAGTGGTGGGAAGGCTGCCCCACAGATGAATTGTGCCGTTTTAATACCACACTGCAGAGCCTTGCTGTCCTTGCTGGTGCAGTTCCCACACCACACTGTGATGGAGTTTATCAAGATACTCTCCACTGTGCATCTGTAAAGGTTTCTGAGGAGTTTAGAGGATACTCCAGGATTAGTCAGATGTTATATTCGTTACTTTACTGATCAATCTAGTGAAAAACTGCTTAAGTTAATGACACGACGTGGCGTTGTGTTGGGTGAGTCCAGACACGTGATTGGCTCTGCGCATTTCAAAATGTGAATCCCGCGGGCGGATGTTGTGTCGCGATAGGTTTTTCTTTCTTCTTCTCGTGCCGTCTGCCACTTCCGGTTACATGACGACGACGGCGTTGATACAAAAAAAAAGAGAGAAAACAGGAAAATACCTTTCTTGGCGAGAACAGTGGAAACTTAATATAAATAGCCAGACTACGTTAACGTGTTGCTTATGTGGCGGCATAACTAACGATCGGCCTCGCGTCAGTCTGGTTGGTTAACGTATGAACAGTGAAAGATCACAGATATTTGGAGTTTATTGTTCTTCGCCTGCGCCCTCCAGCTAAGCTATTTCTGTGTTGCCCTACCTAGCGGAGCTAGCTAGCGTTAGCTAACGCTGGATGCCAACACAGTGTGTGTGTGTGTGTGTTCCCACTTCTCAGTTAGTAAGCGGCTAGAAAGGAAATAGCGCCGTTAATCCGCTCATCTTGCCGCTGGACACTGCTAACCTCTTGCGACTCTTGACATTATTTGGGCGACCATGGCAACGTCGGCTCTGTACGCCTGTACGAAGTGCAACCAGCGGTACCCCTTCGAGGAGCTGTCGCAGGGCCAGCAGCTGTGCAAGGTATGTGAGAGCGTGTGTGTGTTCGAGGATGACTGCAAACAATCCGAGTGTGCGAGTGCTATTGCCGACTGGGTGTGATGGTGTTACGACGAGCAGCAGGTCACAGGTTATGTAACAAGCTTTTATCTTTCCGACCTAGAACCTTTTTAATACCGAAGCTTGTTTCGATCATGCCCACACGGCCATGCTGTTTGTTAAAGGGCAATAACACGTTCATACCACGCCGTAACAGCTGAATGTTACTGTTAGGACAGACGTCTACTTTTAAGAATTGCCTGATAATGTACATGTTGCTCTTGTGGAGCTTCAAGTGTAGAATTGTACAGCTGAGGGGGACAGACCTTATTTCCTGTAATAGAAAAGTGTTGTCGCCTTCTCTTCCCACCTTTCCTTACTTCACTGTCAGTCTGCACTGATTCATTTTTTTTACAAAAAGGACAATGTAAACTTCTCTCCAACACTTTAGAAAAGTTTCCACCTGAATATTTGGAAATATTTTTTGCACACGATTGCTAAAGCACAAACTCCACTGCTAAACAACATAATGCAATTACAGTTAGATTCCCTGTTAAGGATTTTGACATATTACAGAGTGACAGCTAAAGTCACAGTTATCCAACACTAGTTTAGGTTAAAAGTGTTTATTTTTCCCACACTGCTCAGCCCAGCAGAGGTTGGCTGAACAAAATCAACACATGGTAGTCTTTACTTCTTGTGTACACGCAAACAGTCAGGTGTTGGTATTTCCACAGTTTGTAGCCAAGAGCTGTTACACGACAAACATCGAAATGTGCTGATATACGCAGCAACGTATGATGCAGTCTTGTTTCTGATGAGTCCACTGTGCAGCCTTCGCCGACAGACACTCACGAGAACTCTGTCATAGCTTTGTTTTTGTTACCACAGGAGTGTCGCATCGCACATCCAATAGTGAAGTGCACATACTGCAGATCTGAGTTTCAGCAGGAAAGGTGAGAGGTGTGCACCCAGTGATGATTGATTTTGGCTTTTATTTATGCTAATATAGCAAATGTCTTTGCATTGTATGTCCTTTTGTTTTGGATGTAAACCCCTGTTTGTTCTTTACAGTAAAACCAATACAATCTGCAAGAAATGCGCCCAGAACGTCAAACAATTTGGAACAGTGAGTAGAGAAGGTTTTCCTGATGCACTTTTAACTTCAGTTGTAGTTACTCATTTAGGTTGCACTCAGTGTCACATCGTGTGTAAATACACTTCTAACATTGTCTTTTGCCTGTCTTTACAGCCCAAACCCTGCCAGTACTGTAACATAATTGCAGCTTTTATTGGGACAAAATGCCAGCGTTGTACTAACTCAGAGAAGAAATATGGACCTCCACAGACCTGTGAGCAGTGCAAACAGCAATGCGCCTTTGACCGCAAGGAGGAGGGCAGGCGAAAGGTATAAACCTTACTTACATGCAGTACAATGTGGCTGTGAATGTGTAACAGCGAGTCTTATGAACTACTGTCTCCTGCCTGTCTTACAGGTGGATGGGAAGCTCCTGTGCTGGCTCTGTACTCTGTCCTACCGCCGTGTCCTGCAGAAAACCAAGGAGCAGAGGAAGGGCTTCGGCTCCTCCAACTCGTCATCCCTGAATGAGAAAGACCACCACTCCAGACCTCACCACCATCACCACCACCACCAACACAGACACAGCAGCTCTCATCACAAGTATGTCATCTGTTGTGTTACTTCTCCCTCTCGCAGTCCCCATGCCACTCAGCCAGACTGATGACTTTGACTTTTATTTTTAACACGGACTAGTGAAAAGTCTGTTTTATTTTATTGTATGATAATGAAAGTAGATAATTGGATCCGGCCAACTCACAGCTAACTTATCTTTGGCAGACTAAGTGGGAGCTTGAGTCCTGAGCAGGAGCAGGGACTGTGGAAGCAGAGGTAAAAGTTCTCACTTGAACTTCCACCAGAAAACAATGCATTGATTTAGTTTTTAGGCCCAATTTGAACATTGCCCCTTCCCTTTTCTTTGCAGCCATAAATCGTCTTCAATCCAGAAGGAGACTCCAAAGAAGAAACCAAAACTGGAGATGAAGCCATCCAACGGGGACAGGTATGATATGTGTTGTATTTGTTTGGGAAAGCACTGATATATATATATATATATATATATATATATATATATACATCTGTCAGTACTGGCCTCATGATCTTCCCTCTGTCACATCAGCAGTTCCCTCACACACTCAA
>JAVQJV010017207.1:0-18374 GCA_036024995.1 Gadopsis bispinosus | reverse complement strand
GTGTGAGTGTGTGTGTGTGTGTGAGTGTGTGTGTGTGTGTGTGTGAGTGAGTGAGTGTGTGTGTGTGTGTGTGTGAGTGTGTGTGTGTGTGTGTGAGTGAGTGAGTCAGTGTGTGTGTGTGTGTGAGTGAGTGAGTGAGTGAGTGAGTGAGTGAGTGAGTGTGTGTGTGTGTGTGTGTGTGTGTGTGTGTGAGTGAGTGTGTGTGTGTGTGTAAAGTGAGCCGTGGCAGTCTGGGTGTGGTTCCTCTGAATCTGGGTGACACTCGGCTCTGAACTGGAAACTGAACGGAGGCAGAAGTTTGACAGTAAAACTCGACAACGGCTGAAGGAGAAACGTCCTGCTCACGTTTCCATCGGTCATCTTTCTACTTTACTGTATCCTATTACCGATCGTATTATTACTCCGATCCTTTTAAAAAGATCTTAAAAACAGCCTGCAGTTCCTCTCTGAGCTGTGTCTCTGCGTACGTTTCCTAGATGCAGCCCTGCAGCATATCACACACCCAGCGGACAGGTCTGTCAGGCTGCTGTCAGTTCGCCTCAACTTCATGTTTCAGCCAACAAAACATCCTGCTTGTGTTTGTCACACACACCAAAAACAGTTCTACTTCAGCCGTCGTTCTCAAAGATGACTGCTGGCAGCTGTTTCAGCAGCGCTGCATATTATGACCCGCTGGTCACCTGACATGACAAACTGCCAGTCGCATAAAAACTGGCATCAGTAATGAACCTGAACTCAGTAACTCAGACTACAGTGAAATCACTGAGGTGCTGACAGGTCAGCTGTTAACCCTCTGTCCTCGTGGCGCCCTTCGGGGTTACACTGCTGCACAGCTCGCTGACTGACAGCTTAGATCTGCTTTGTTTAATCTCGTCACGGCCGTGAGGTTTGCCAGCAAACCAGCAGAGACTCCAGGAAGTACCTGCACCCAGCCAACAAGCAGGTTTACAGATTTCAATCAGGTTTAATTTGTGGCGCTCACAGCATTAAAGGAGGACATTTAAATAATTCAAAACTACAACTTGACACAAAACAGTCCTGATGAAAGCACAGAAGTGGGACTCGTGTTTCACCTTCAGCAGCAGCAGCAGAAGAGCAGCTCTGCAGGGTGTTGGTCCAGATTCGTCACCAACAGGAGGAAACTGTTTTTCTCTTCACGCAGTTTCTTATTTGTTCAGCTCTTAAAAAGGTCACCTTTAAATTCTACCGTTTAGACACACACACACACACACACAACCATAGATCACAACCAGTGGTCACACACAGAAACACCTTCAGTAAACACGTCAGTCTGCCAGCTGTAACGTTAAAGACCATTTTACATCAACAGTCGACCTCCAACAAAATGCTGCAGTGTGTTGTACAGGAGGTTGTGTGTGCGTGTGTGTAGTAAATACAGCCATCAGCCATGAAAGTTCCTGAACCTACGAGACTCATCACAGCTGAACAGAAACTCCATGCGGTGGAGTGACTGTTCCCTGCGCGTTGTTTTACAGGAGGACAGATTACTTCACATGTTCCACTTCCTGTTCAAAGGGGAAACGCCTTCAGCCTAACAATGCTGCTTCCTCCCGAATGCTGTAACTCGCTGCATTTATGTCTTGGATAAAGTGTGTGCAACGTTCAACAGAGGAAACGTGACAATAAGTGATCGGGGCCTGCTGAGGTGTTTGTGTGGCAGCAAATATAAATGTAGGATACTCAAAATACTAAAGTAGCTACAGGACTCACACACAAGACAGCAGTACAGGCTAACAACACCGTGGGGGTGTCAGGTTCGCGGCTGTCGGACGGGTAAATAAATTCCGGGCAGGTGTTGGATCATTTCGGGTGACAAAGAAATCTCATATCCACAGAACACTGCGGAGGAAGCTTTTCATGTCTACTGCCGAATTGAAAAGGAATAAACTGAATAAACAATAAAAACAGATTCATTTCTAATCAAACGAGGACATTTCAAGAAAAACTGATGGATTAACTTCTCTCTTTGTCCTCCGCGGATCGAAAACCTGCAACAAAAACCCGTTCAGCGTTCCACAGAAGCAACTTTCCAAATCACGTGGTTTCTCTTGTGGCTAAACCTGCTCAACAAAGCGTCTCTTCTCTGCGTTTTTGGCCCCTAACAAATCATTTATTTCTCTCAAACTGTGAGATGGACGTCACCCTCGTGTCTGTGTTAGGACGCGGTTAGCCTAGCTTAGCATAAAGACTGAAAACTGCTAGTCTGGCTCTCTCTGGAGTTCAGAAATACACCAACCAGCACCTCTAAAGATCCTGACGGACATGTTGCTTTAATACAAAATAAACCCGCAGTGATGAAATGTTGGTCACCAAGTTCATTCACTGCATCAGGACTGACGGCGATGAAGCAGAGAGCAGGACTAGACCTGACTGGACTGGGTGGGAGCGAGAAGGACAGAGCCAGGAAAAGAAGGGAGGGATTACTGGCTGACAGTCAGATTAAAGAAATGAAGTAAGGCTCAGATCCAACAGTTACTCACTGAAACCCCAGAAGAAGAAGAAGAAGAGGAGAGAAAGAGAAGACAAGAGGAGTGAAGAAGGTGAAGAATGTGTCTGTTATTTCTGCTGAGGCAGAATTCAAACACAGACTACAAGAACTACCAACATGTTCATGAAAGACACAAAGGTGTCTCCTGACTCTGAGCCGTGACGCTGCAGTCAGACTCCACCCTCTGATGATGTCAGTCTGACCACATCCAACCAGGCCAACAGCAGCTCCACCCTGCTGCCAACCCACGTCACAGCTCAGTCTGCTGCAAACATGAAACATGGACGACCATTCGGCGTTTGACAGAAGTGTGATCTTTATTCTTCCACGAGGCATTCAAGGTCATTCTACAACCACGGAGAGCGTGAGCTTTAACTGCAGAACTCTCTGCATTCAAACTGCTTCCCATTTGATCCATTTATTCTGTCTTACTGTGTCCAAATCCACATTTTCCTGAATCACTTTTGTTCATTTTCCCATCAATAACAAACCCAACTTCAGAGGTCATTCCTTAAATGTTGCGCAGTCCAGAGTGACAGCCATCACTGCTCGTTTCAGTTCCCTCTCCAAAATATATTTAATTCAATGATCCATGAACGGAATCGGTCTGCGAACCCTCGTCACACGTGCAGTTTTAAAAACCAACATGGAGGCCGACACCTCCACACAGACGCGTTGGTCCAAGCTGCTGAATGTGAGCGTGATGCCTCTCGTGTGTCTGGAGTCACAGTTGGCCTGTTGGAACGTCTTCAGCCTCAGCTGAGCAGCTGTAAATGCTTCCAGATGGAGGGAACGCCTCACCACCGCTTCCTGTGGTCCTCCGTGCCTCCACCCGTCCAGGCTGAGGACAGTCTCTCACCAAACTCAGGAGGACCTGCAGGCGCTACTGAGGGCTGAAAAAGCACCGCCTCAAAACAACAACCTTCTTCGTTTTCATTAACACTTAAACTTCTCATAGAAAGGCAGATTAGGCAGCGAAGGAAAGTGTTCCTATCAAATATCATTTCACATATAATCAATACAGAGTGACGACTCGTACGATAGCTGGTGAACCAGCTGCGTCCAGGTCTGTCTGTACGCCCATGTTGTGAACGCCTGTATTTGGAGAGCTAACACGCTACGTCAGGAGCATGCTAACACCTCTCGTCACTGGGCTGTTTGCTCCCTTCTTGAGGAGAGTTTAAACCGTTTGTCTCCACGCAGACTAAACTGAAACAGCTTTGTGATCTGCAACGTGTGTTAACGTCACTTCAGCAGAAAATAACGGTTTTTTCTTATCAAAGGCGTTGAACCAGCAGCACGGCTTCCTGCTGCGGCCCTGTATCCGTCTGACTCTCAGGATGAGGCGGATCGGACTCCTGCGTGGAAGCTGCCACTTTCAGATCTGCATTTATTGACTCTGCGGCTACGAATCAGCCGCAGCAGCGATTCGTCACAGGAAACAGCTGCAGAGGCAGAACAGGAAGCGAGAAGAGGAATTTCACAAGACGCGTTCATCGTTTCTTGTGAAATGTCGAAACCCTACAGGTTTGTCCTGCGGGTGGCGCCAGAGGAACGCTCACTCCAACCTAAAAAGGTTCATCCT
Source organism: Gadopsis bispinosus (assembly GCA_036024995.1). Taxonomy (NCBI): domain Eukaryota; kingdom Metazoa; phylum Chordata; class Actinopteri; order Centrarchiformes; family Percichthyidae; genus Gadopsis; species Gadopsis bispinosus. The sequence continues at coordinate 14,280 of JAVQJV010017207.1, read as the reverse complement.
CTGGAGAGCATGAATGATATGTAATCTGCCCGTGGTGGCGCCGGAGGAAGCAGATAACCGAAATCCTTAGGATTCACCTGCTGGGAGCCTGTGTGTTGCCATTTCTAATACTTAATCATTTTAAAAGATTGTAGTAATGTAAATATTTTAAGTTCTTGTGACAGTTATTTTTTGATTATACACACACACACACACACTTCGCACCTCTGCTGATTCGTTGTTTCTCTCCAGACAGGATACCCGGCGTGTCGATGATGCTGATGCTCTGCAGAACCTGATTTGGCATCTGAGAGCAGATAAACCTGCACACACACAGGAGAGAGTGAGACAGGTGGCCATCGTATGACATCAGACTGGTCACTTTGTGTCATTTGAACTGTGACAGAGTTTTATGAACACAAACTGTTAGTAGCAACGAGTTAAGTTGGATTCACGTTCCGCTGCAGAGGCAACACACGGCTGTCGTGCTCCCAGGTCTTCACTCATTCTTTCATTTACACCACAAACCTTTATTTCCTGGTCACCCGGATTTATGATGTGCCTCCACATTCACCTTGAAAAGTCAAACGCACAACAAGGACGTAAACACAGGCCTCCCTCCCTGTCACCTGCAATTAATCTCAAGTTTAAAGTTAAATTTAGCTGACAGACAGACAGACAGACAGACACGGAAAAAACAAAAGTCCACGCTGACACGAGGTGACGCACACGCACTTCCCCTGGAAACAATAACTTATTGTGGTTCCTCCATCACACCGGGACGAGATGAGAATCCTGGTTGGAGGGAAGCCTCGGGTACAACACACACACACACACACACACACACACAGAGTTCGTCCACTTCCTTGCTGTCGCTCTCAGAAATATTTCTGGACAGAGGAGTGTTTTTAGCTAAATTTAAACTGTTGCTACGAACTCTGAGCATCTGACAGGCATCAGTGTGTGTTTACATGTCAGTCAGGGGTGAAGGGTCACTTCCAGGCTGGGAATGTTTGGAGGAAAACAGTGACAGGAGCTGCCAGGTCCTGAGTGTGTGTGTGTGTGTGTGTGTGCAGAGATTGTCAGCAGCTTCTTTTAAATCCCTTGTGTCGCCCTTCGGACCAGTGCAATGGCATTTGGGGTCAGAATGACCCTAAAGACGACACAAGGGTTAAACTGATGTGAGAAACGTGAAGCTCTGCTCCGTCATCAGAAGAGCAGGTCTGAGTCGAGGTGTCGGGGTCCAGGTCTTTCAGTGCACCCGGTTCTGCATCAGTGAATCAGAACCGGCAGAGAAAGCTCAGAACCAGAGCTGGACAGTTGAACTCTGCGGCGACTTCATAAGCTGCTCGATGAGAGACGGCGATGACGCTGACCAACGATCCCGGAGCCCAACAGAGAAACACTGTGGTCCCACAGCGAGACGTCCAGCGTCTGGGAGCCGACAGGTGAGCAGGTTTTCACCATGAAGTCATGTAACGTGCACGTCTTCTAAAAGTCGCCCTCACACTTGTTCACCGTCTGACTTTGAGACGAGCAGCTAAAACAACATTTCTTAACACGTTTATTCCGACTTTTAAAGCATCAAACTATTAAAAAGGTTCACGTGTCGTTTTGTTGCCGTCAGCTTTGACTTTACAACCAATCAGGAGCTGCGATGTGCACTGCTGCTCGCCGAGTACAACTTTTTATTTGTTGCAACAAAACTGTAAAAACACCTTTTCTTCACCTGTTGAGGAAGGAGTTTCCAAACGCGTTGAGCTTCCTGAAGGGTTTTTTGGGGTCGACCACCAGAGCGTTGCCAGGGACGATGCCCTCGTTCTCGCCGTACATCACCGCGATGAAGCCATCGGTGGTCGGCTCCGGACCGATCCTCATCCCCGGAAAATCCTGCTCCAACAGGTACCTGGGGCGAGAGAGAGAGAGAGAGAGAGTGTCAGTCTGTCATGTGTCGGCTCACACCTTTTCTGCCCCCCCCTTCCATCCTATCGCGACCTCGTCGACCTCTCAAATGGTTTCCCTCATAAAAAAAAGTGAGAAAGGAAGGAAGAGAAGGAAGACGGCTGCAGAGAGTCTCTGTCCTCTCACTTCCTGTTGTCGCAGACACCGTGGACATCAAAGAGAGACCCACCACAGAGGCCATTATTATCACTGACCCTGATCCGGATCCCTGTCACACATCGTCTCTCGTCCAGGCGCCATGTTGTCACCGAGCCACCTGACTATCAGGAGGTTGGTGGGTCCACACACAACCAAGAAGCACCTGGATCCTTGCTCTCCGGTCTAGAGAGACCACTATGACACGCAACGTGACAGACAGAAGCCACTTCCTGGTTCCTAACTTGGCGAGCGTTACTTCCACTGTAATAAAGTCATCAGAGCTTGTTAGCACTACGCTAGCTCAGCTTCCCGTCGGTCACGTGACCCTGGCCTCTCCAGAGTCTCCCGAAGTGATGACGCTGTCCGGACTTCACAGAGGAAGAGCGCGTCTGCAGCTGGCTGGAGATGACAGGAAGCGTTTACACCTGATCCAGAGGATATATCTATAATCTATAACGCCTAGAAACTTTATTCACAAAGCTCCAATATACACGACCAACATCACTTTTCAGTCACATCACTGCCGTCGACACGTGTGGCCTGTTTCACTGCACCTCCGTCGAAGAAGAAGAAGAAACGTCAACTCTGCAAATTACTGGCAACTTCTTCCCATAATTCATTGCATTTTATTCCCCACTTCCCATGATTCATAGCATTCCTCGGGGCTGGGTGGGGCCTCAGTGGTGGAACACACACACACACACACACACTGTAGCTGCAGCTTGTGTCGGATGTAAACTGATTGCAGGTCAGTTCAGCTGCCAGAACGTGTGACTGTTTGTACACACACACACTCTGTCTGCAGACGTGAGATAAGCTCTCTGACCTGCAGTTCGATGACCTCAGCTCTCCGTCAGTCTGAGCAGCTTTCACGCCGCCTTTGTTCCTTCCAGGCCGCCGTAGAATCACCCGTCTACCAATAATCAGATCGATAATCTGTCCCAGTCGAGGTCAGGTCCCCCTAACGTATCAACGTGTGTTCACGCTGAAGCAGCTGCCCGTTGCTGCGTTCAGGGACACTCAGATAAAGTAACGCTGCATTCATCCGCTCGCCTGGCAGAATAATCTGTGTGTGTTTGCTGCTAAGCAGAGGAGCTTTAAACAGCTAGTTTCATATGAAGTCTGCCATCGTGTTTCAGTCCACACTGAGATATAACTGCTACCAGAACCAACAGAGGGTCCACGTCCTGTTTCATGTCACCACCGTAACTGCATCACCCCCCCCCCGCACAAAGGCAGGACGTCATGTCACCGCTCACATTTAGGCAATCGGGAAATATTGAGCTGAGCATTAATGGACAGATGTTAACGGCCTGCGAGCAATCAGTGTGTGTGTGTGTCCCTCTGAGCAGTTTAACAGTGGGGGGGGGGGGCAGCGTGCTGATCAGCCCTTTAACTCGTGACAGTGTTCCAGCCTCCTGACAGAAAACAGCCGTTTTAATAAAAACAGCTGATCCCTTGAGTCCCAGCAGCCTCGATGGACAGAAGCGGTTCGTGGCTCGTCGGCTCTGACAGCTCTGGCTGTTACACAGCGCTTCATCAGTTTATGGGGAGATGGATAAGTAATAACTCTGGTTGCCGTGTGGACAGAAATCGACCCGTGGTATCATGTTACATCTGGTTGGTCCAGAAGCCAGAGATCCGAGTTTAAATACATCCTCTTGTCGTTCGCAGAAAACATGACGATGCTGTGTTGAAGCTGGAGGACAGACTCACAGTACCCATGAGCCTCAGCTGGGACTCTGTGGGGGTGCAGCTCGTGCTGTTCGCCTCCTCTCGGGTCACTGAGGTCAAACACCGAGACGCCCTGAAGGCAAACTGCACACAGATCAGCTGACGGAGCCTGTCGGTGGATCCCGTCGTTTCCGAATTCCCCATAACACGCGACACGTTTCACGGACATGTTTGATGACGCGCTGCCACCTCTGGGTCCGTGACGTCATCAGCAGGGGGGGTAACTGATCCCACACCTGATGACGGTGGTCCTGCCCCCCGGTACCTGATGACGGTGGTCCTGCCCCTGGTACCAAATTACGGTGGTTCCGCCCCCCCCCCGGTACCTGATGACGGTGGTCCCCCCCCGTACCTGATGAAGGTGGTCCTGCCCCCCGGTACCTGATGACGGTGGTCCCCCCCCCCCGGTACCTGATGAAGGTGGTCTTCCCGGTGGAGTACTGTCCGACCAGCAGCACCATGGGTTTGCTCTGGAAGTCCGCGGCCTCCAGCGCCGGGGAGTGGAAGTCATGGAAGAGGTAGGTGTCCTCCAGCGGCAGCAGCTTCTTGGTGTAGAGGCTCAGCAGCCCCTCCGTCACCGTGTGGTACATCTCTCCGTCCTTGTTGCGGCCGCCCTGCTCCTGCTTCACCCAGCTGAACATGTCACACTTCCCGGTTTCGATGTTTCCAAACGTTGCGGCGGTTTTTTCGGCTCCTGCGCGTCCAGTTCGTCCAGTTCGTCCTCCGGACTGAGCGGAGGGGAGCGCGCGCGCGTGTGCGTGCGTGCGCGTGCGGCACCTGGGAGTCTGCGCGGCGCTGCGCGCGCTGCCGGGCTCCACCTGACGGCCCCGCCCACCGCGCGTGACGCACGTCGCTGCGCTATTTTTAGCTGAGCGGCGTTTTGGTGAATGTTGCTTCTGAAAGATTCAAACGCAGGAAGCTTTCTGTCCTCGGCAGCTGTCAGTGGCTCAAATATGTATTTGCATTATTTTTAAAGCTCTATCTCACCAGGGGCGTGGCTAAGTGTGGGGGGCGGGGGGGGCGGGGTTAAACCTGTAAAGTGTTCACACAATAATTTGTAATAAAGAAAATGTCCTGCAACAAAACGTGATGAAAATGTAAACAGCAGTGAAAACTGTCACTAACGAAAACCTCTCGGGCCACATGGGAAATATTTGTTTGCGTTAATGCCTTAAGTCTGTTTTTATATCCATATTCTCTCTTTGTATATATATATATTCCTATGAATGTATTGACATAACTCCTTATTTCATTTATTAGCTCCAGTTATTTGAGCCGGTGGTGGTGTGGCTCAGAGTTTGTTCTCAGTCCCTCCAGCAGGGGGCCTGCAGCGTTTACAGAAACCCGGTGATGAGGGACCCAGTGGTCCAGCAGACACCTTAAGATACAGACTTTCTCAAAGGGTTTTCGTTGGTGAAATGTTCAGGCTAGTTTGCTGGTCGAGCTTCTTCTGGACAAAACGGTGTGTCACATGACTATGTTGGTCTCGCCCCGTATATGGAAGCTCTCGTGATTATTATCTTCATTTCTATGTTAGGGGCCCAGTAGGTTTTCTTTCATGGAGCCCCAAAATTCTGGCGATGCCCCTGTTACTGATTAATAAATCACTTACAAATATTACAAACTATTAGAATATCAATGAATAACAACTAATAATAGACTAATATCAGAATTCTTTATTGATTGACAGACAGATCAATAGATGGAAGGAAATCTCTGTTTCTCTTTAAAGTGATTTGCTTTCTTAAATAAATAAACTGTGCACAGCTGCAGGTCATTCAGAGCATCATCATCATCATCATCATCATCTCTGTGCCCAGTAGCGCCCCCTGCTGGATGAAGCCTGACTATACCATTCAGTCTATACTGACTTTACTGGGCAGAGACCCTGAAGAAAAGCTCATATCAGACTCCACTGAAAGATTATTGTATTGAAGACGTCTTTGCTGAATCAACACTTGTGTGTTTCCTCATATTCAGACCTTTTATTTCAGCCGACTAGATTCATTTGTTTGTTAATTGTTGGGTCTGTACATATAGAGTTGGTCTAGACCTGCTCTATATTAACAAGTGCTATGAGATAACTCTGTTATGATATAGAGCTATAGAAATAAAATAAAATAAAATTGAATTAAACTGTTTTCAAGCCTGATGAAAGGTGGTTTTCCCTGCATGAAGTGTAATTCGCAGCCATCCCAGCCCATTCGACATCTCATACTGGTTGCAAAGTGATGATGTCATCATGATGTAATCAGAGGGAGAGGCTGTAGATATTTTGGTCTGTTGGCGAGTAAACAGGACAATTTAAAGGTTTAAAGGTCATCCAGAGCAAAACTTAGGAATTAAATGAAAGTTTGCTTTCTGAGACAAACTTCCACCAAGTAAAGATGGAATCAACAGATGGAAGGTTGGGAACACTAAAAAATAAAAGTACTTATTGAAAGTCAAAATGATTAGACACCAAGCTCAAATTTGATATTTTAAAATAAAAATGATAAGTCATTAAGTAAACAGTTAAAACCTGATCTATTTTGTAATAATTATATATAATTTAGACAAAATTGTTGTTCTCTTAGTCACGATAATGAGATGGTAAGTCAACATGTTTTGCTTTCTAAGGCAAACAAAAGGAAGTGAAAATTATTAAACAATAATTAAATATCAGGTCAAAGTTTCTGAGTCCTGTTTTATTCGCTGTGTCGTCACTGCAGTGGTGGACTGACAGTCAGAAACAGTCAGAAACGTTGTGAACCGCTGAAGCTCCTGTTACTTCTGAGGAGTTCAAAGTATGACGTCAGTTTGCCAGCCGTCCGTAAGGGGACGCTGCAGCAGCGAACTGGATACAAAGCGCAAGAAATCCCGAAGAAGAAGACAAGCGGAGGCGGAAATGAGGTTCTTTTGTTTTGAAAGAGGGAAATTTAAATCTCGACGGCGTTAGTTTAAAGTCAACACCGACCACCGGAGTAAATGGTGGGAACCGACGCGAGGCTGACTGCGGCTCCGCCTGAACACAAAGCAGGTCTTTTATTCGACGTTTTCCTCAGAAAAAAACAACCTTTTCTCGTCTTTTAAATCCGCCGAAGAGAAATCCGACTTGTTCCTTCTGTAACGTTTGAGCTCAAACACGTTCTCGTGTTTTATACTTTAAAAAAACCACCCTGTCGCTGTAACATCTGTATATATGTCTTGGAAAACTACTTGTCGAACATATTTTGTTGACATTTTCGACGGTGGCCGTTTTCGTAACGTCGTTTTGTTAGCATCACATTAGCTTAGCATAGTTCTGACGCCGCAGCTCTTTGATTCGCTCATTTATCCGGTAACGTGCTGGCGGATAATCCATAATTTGGTTTCTTAGTCTGGTTTTTGGTGAAACAGACAAAAGGTGCAAAGAGCTTTGATCACGTGGAGCTCTGACGCAACATTTCGACCCTAATGTTTCATTTATGAATCAAGACAAGACGCTGATCTGTCGATAATGAAAACAATGATCTGAACGAGGGATTTGTGACATTATAGGCTTGTCTATAACACATTGTGATGGACGTACACACCTTTGTATTTATTGAATTTACTCATCTACTTTATTAGTCCTGTATCTTCTGGTGTAACTGGATGTGATTGAAACGCTTTGTGCAGCGTCAGCAGTCAGGAGAATAATGTGGAATCAGCTGCTCTTATTTTCTCAAGCAGCAATTAGTAACCAAACTTAATGTGATTCTTAGAGTATATATATACAGTGTAACACACTTCTTACATTCAGCAAATCACTGACGTTAGATGACTGTTTACACTCATTGATTCTTTTCTTTTTTTTGGATCAATCAACTTAATTGTAATGTCTTTAAAATGTCAGTAAATAGTGAAAACCTCAGTTTCCCAGAGTGACGTCTTGAGTCCCTCAGAGATGTAAAACACAAAAGGCTGCAAACTAACATACACCTGGATCTGAGCTCCATTTTTACACACTTTCCCTCAAACGTCAGTCTGACATATTTACTGTGTTACTTTGGAAACGCGATGGTCTCTGCTACAGGAGGACCCAGCAGGGTTCTTAACTGGGTTTGTGGTGATGAAGCTCAGTACATTTGACCTCTGACCCCGCTGCTCTGTGTGTGTGCGCCCCCTGCAGAGTCTCTTCACACCAACATGAAGAAGAAGGCGAGGAGGTCGCAGGTCGTGCAGCGGGAGGAGTGTGAGTCATCTTTCACACGAGAAGTACAGTAAAAAAGTCAAACGGAATCAAAGACGGAAGCACACGCGTGTCTTCAGTCTGCATTTATATGTGACAGGGAGGTCGTGGTTGTTCAGCCGTGTGTAGTTGGTGTTTCCTCTGTGGAATAATTAACATGTGGGATGTGAAACTGGATGTTTACTTCAATATTTCATGTTATAAAGTGAGTGATGGGCAACACTGTAAAATTAAAAGTAAAATATTGACTCCTGGAGGGTTTCTTTTCAGTCGAGTAGAATCAAAGAAATGATTATAAGTGATGTGGAAAAGACTGAGACGTCCAGATGATGTCACAGTAAGGTGTCTGTACGCTGTTGATCCTTCGCCCTGCTGCACGGAGGGACAAGAGGAAGTGAACTGTGTCTGTGTGCGTCCAGGCTGCGCCCTCTGCAGGCTCAGTGATGATGACCCAGCCATGTTTGGGGAAAAAGTCACACTCAAGGAGCACAAACTCACCGTCCACTACTTCTGTCTGGTAAGTCTGTATGTGTGTGTGTGTGTGTGTGTGTGTGTGTCCTCGTAGTTCTGTACTCTCCTGGTCCAGGACTAAAGGTGTCCTGGTCGTGACCCCTCAGATCTGAAGCTGCAGAGTCAGTGCACCCTTTTAAATCACTTCTCACAGCACCTTGTTTAATCAAGTGAACAGTGAACCGAGATATTAACACCTGATGCAGGTTCTTCTGAGTGACGGACTCTTCACATGTGATACCATGAAGTGTGTTTGTGTCTCAGCTGACTTCTTCTGGAGTTTACCAGCGAGGAGAGGAGGACGAGGGCATCTTTGGTTTCCTGGTGGACGACATCAAACAGGAGATCCGCCGCTCGGCCCGACTGGTGAGAGACTCTTCATCTTAAATCTCAAACACACGAACCAGATTTCTTCTTCGGTCTCTTTTCTGTGTTGACTGTGTGTGTGCTTCAGGTGTGCTCGGGCTGTAAGAAGAAGGGGGCGTGTGTCGGCTGTAACGTCAGAAGCTGCAGGAAGATGGTCCACTTCCCCTGCGGGAGGAAACAGAAGTTCATCTCTCAGTTCAGCGGACTCTTCCCGTGAGATGCTCCGCACACTGACACACTTTATCACATGCAGGGTGGCTCGTGTGCAGCCCTAAATAAAGCAAGTATATTCATTTCACATCAGTGATGGTGGGATAAATACCAGGAACGCAACCCAGCAGCGCACACTGCTTCCTCCACAGCTACCATGACGTAAACACAACCTGAACATTAAGGCCTTCATGAAGGAGGACTGAAGGGTTGGGCTGCTGCCTAAGTGCTGTGAGGTTGAGAGCAGCTATCTGTGGTCTCTGACTCTCTTTGTGTCCAGGTCGTACTGTCCGGATCACAGTCCCGCTCAGTCTCTGTGCGTGGGTTTAGACCTCAGTCTGCCTCAGTCCTGCTCCGTCTGCTTGGACTCCATCGAGCCCGTCCTCTGCTACTCCGTCCTCAAATGTCCGTCCTGCCACGCCAGCTGGTTCCACAGGGACTGTGTGCAGGTACTGGGACTGATGGTTGTGTTTGTTCTTTGCACATTAGCGGATCTGTTTTACCCAAATCACCGCGAAGGCACTGAGCCATGCAGACAGTTGGCCTGGTTACTCTGGATCATCCACAGACTGTCTGCACCAGAGCTGCGACTGTTTGTCTAATCGAGTAATTATTTTAGTCATTTAGTTTTTTCCCAGAAGTCCAAAACAAATGCTGCTTCCAGCTTTTCTTTGTCATACATCAGCGTAAACTGAATCTCTTTGGGTTTTGGATATTTGGAGACGTCTCACTGGGCAGTTTTCACTTTTTAGACAAAATAATTAAACTACAGCAATTTTTATAATGAAAACAGCATTTAAGTCATTTATCAAATTATAAATTCAATCCTTTCTGACATTTTATAACCTGTAAATTGAAAACCTATTGATCAGAATGATGATTAGTAACTTGAAGCTGTGCTGCATGGCGAGATACCTCAAGGGTTAATTGGAAAACATGGATAAACCATGAGACCCTCCAGCAGCAGTGAGCGTACAGATGTCTAACAGCATGTTAACACACCAGGTGTGTCTGGTTGTACAGGAGTGTGAGACAGTTCACCTGTCTGTGTTTCTGTGTGTCAGCGTCAGGCCCACAGTGCCGGCCTCTTCTTCTTCAGATGTACTCTCTGCAGTAACAAGGACAACTTCCAGGAGGAGATGCTCCGGATGGGAATATACATCCCAGAGAGGTAACGTGATCAATAAAACACAAGCAGGCCTTTAGGATGCGTTCACAGCCAGCATGTTCACATTGCACTTACTCTGAGCACAGAACCGCACGGGAATGTCTCATGTCAACGACAGGAAGTGACCACCGAAGAGACGGGGTTGTTTTCTAATTCACTGCGTTCTCATTTTCTGCAGAGATGCCTCGTGGGAGATGGAGGCAAACGCGTATTCAGAGCTGCTGCAGGTTTACCAGCGCTGTGACGCGCTCGCCTGCCTCTGCAACGACGGACGTGCACACTCCGCCAAGACCGGGTACGAACCATCACCGTCATTTCATTCAGCGTTCATACAGATCTCACATCCACAGATAAACACGAAGTCACATGTGAAACAACATGAAGAATTTAATGAGTCTAAAGTGCCACAAGCACATATTACACAATAAAAAAGGCTTCTGTCCCCTGAAACACTAGAAGGCTTTTAATTTGAAACTGATACAGGAAGTGTTGAGTAACAGCGTGATGCAGTAACTTTAACAGGCCAAACGGGAGCGAATCAAAACGAGGCTTCGTACTGAAATCTGACCAACTCGACTCATCAAACAGAGGGAATTAGAAACAAAGGCCTGCCTCTAATACAAGCCTGCTTCAGATAAAGGCCTGGTGCCTTCTGCAGCTCAGGTGAATAAAGGTCCCGGCTGCTATCAGAGGAAATACGGTAGGCATTTTGTTTTTATGCTTCATCCTGTCAAAGATGTCAAGTGAAAGATTAGCTATCAAACACACCACAATCTCTGTGGGTAACGTAGGCGAGTGTGGAATCAAAGACAGGAGTGAGATGCTGAATCTGTGGAGGACTCTCTGACTTTGTTTGACTCACCTGCCAGTGTCGCAGAGCAGCACGCACAGTGATCCGAGCTCCTCCTGTTTGGTTGTTGTTGGTTTCAGGTGGTTTGAGGTGATCCGCTGCCGGCTGTGTGGATCCAGAGGGACTCACAGGAAATGTTCGGGGCTGAAGTTGGCCACCAGCGACTGGGCCTGCAGTGACTGCACACAGGCTACCGACGGGAAAGGTCTGGTTCATCATCATCGACTCCTGTTTAATATTTCTGAATGTGTGTGTTGATTTGGCCAAAAAAACAAACATATTTCTGCTGAAAACATTCATGAAAAAAGTCACACTTTAAAATAAGGGCTGCAAGTAACCGTTAATTTAATTATTGATTAATGTGCTGATTATTTTCATTCATGAGTCATTTGGCTTATAAAACGTCAGACAACCTACCACGTGCAACGAAAACCTGCTAATATTCACATATAAGGAGTTTTTTGCTTAAAAAACTGTTGATCAGTTATCAAAGTTTTCTGTTGATTGTTGGAATAGATTCATAGTTTCAGCTCTAAATATATTTTATCATAATGTTGTCCAGTGTGTCTCAAGTTGGAACTTTTTAATTGGATTTATTATTGTTGTTGATTAACTTACTGCTACTGTAGCTCTTTATGTGGCCCATGTGCTCGTCTTCTCCAGCTTCCCTGGTTACGTCTCCTCAGAGGGGTCAGAGGTGGAGTCTGCTGTCCAAACGGCACCCGTCCCCCATCCAGTCCCCCATCAGCTGTAAGAGGTACACAAACCCAACACACCTTCACTCGCTCGCTCGCTCGCTCGCTCACTCACTCACACTCTCTCTCTCTCTCTCGCTCTCTCTCAGACCATCATTACGTGAAGGATCTGGATCACCCAAGGAGTTCCTGCAGGTGTTGGCCCCTCAGCTCCATCCCCTCAAGGTGCCGGTGGAGGTGGACGGGGATCAGGCTCTGTCTGCAGGTGTGGAGCTGGTGAGGAGGGCTGACTTTGACCCCACGCACACTCTGTCTGTCAGGTGAGTGGAGGATAAACTCACCTTGATCACATTTTATTCTTTAGACAGAGTTTGTCGTCTTCTTCATCCTCACTAATCAACTCTCCGTTCAGGTTCAAAGATGTCCAGCAGACTGCATTTCCCAGCAGCCTCCAGGACAGCGACACAGCCAGGCAGTACTTCCTGAAGCTGCTGGTGCAGCAGATCCAGGACTCTGTGGTGTTTGAGGGTCCAGATGGATCCAAAAACCTGGCACTGGACTCCCAGGGTAGGACTCATTATTTCATTCTTTGCTGAGGCCACAGTCAAACCACATGACTCCTTTATTGTGGAATTATTAGAATCGTGTGTGTGTAGCTCTGCGCGAGGACCTGTACTTTGACGTCGGCTGCCTGCTGGCTCTCTCTCTGGTTCACGGCGGTCCTCCTGTCAGCTTCTTCTCCCGCGCTCTCTACCAGTGTCTCTTCAACTACCCGCCCAACCGCCCGCTCACCGTCGCACACATGACGCCCGGCACACACTTCACCCGCCAAGTCAGTAGGGTGAGTGGGACGAACTCCGCGTTTGTAGTTTTTACTGCATGGGCCTTACAGACATTAGTACCAACGTTACAGATTAAAATCATCAGAGGTAGAGTGAGTGATTGGCTGATTTTAGATCACGGGGGCGGAGTCTTTAGAGAGCCTGAGAGAGGCCATGGCGGCGAGTTGGGAGTACCTGGAGCTGGCCGGCTGCCACCGACCAATCAGCAGCTTGGAGGAAAGGGAGGCCCTGGTGGAGGACCTGGTCAGCTTCACTATGATCACCAGGATGCAGCTGCCACTGCAGAGGTACCGTATAGATGGACCTTTGTCTTCCTGATCTGCAGAAGGTACCAGGCTTTTATCTGGTTATCTGGGGGGCTGTGAAAATGTGCATTGCAACAGATTTCACCTCTAAACATGTTTGTGCCATTTATTTGATAAAATAAAAGTGTGTAAAAGTTTGTTTTGTCCTCCAGATTTCGGGAAGGCCTGCAGACTTTGGGTGTCTTTGATCAGGTGATTAAAGTTTGCTTATGCTCCCCCACAGACTGAAGATTCATCAGACAATGCGATACAGGATTTTACCTGTGTTTTACATGTGATCCAGGTGCAGCTCTTCCCGTCGACGTTCTGCAGTGTTTTCTGTGAGGCAGCCGGTCGCCTCACAGCTCAGATGGTCGCTCAGCTCTTCACCGTCAACTTCTCCCAGCAGGAGGAGAGGCTGAACAGGGAGACGCCCATCGTCGCCTCCTGGAGACACTTCCTGATGGAGTGTGAAGGTACAGGAGGTTCACTGAAACCTGGTCCCACAGAGTCCAGAATCCACATACAATCTCATTAAATAATAAATAAGACAACAATGCTTTTGATAATTATGAGGCAGGCTTACAGTTGGTGATATGTCTCTCCTCTCTTTTCTTGTTTCCTCCTCTTCTCTCCTGTTTCCACCTCTCCGCTCTCATTGCCTCCTCTATTGTTCTCTCCTCTCCTGTTTCCTCTTCTCTTGTTTCCTTCTCTCCTCTCCTCAGTTGGGAGGAGCTCTGTCTCCCTGCAAGACCTTCTTCGTTTCGCCACAGGAGCTGAGGAGCTCCCAGCAGCCGGCCTCGTCCCTTCGCCCTCCATCTCCTTCCTCCATCCCTCTGGAGCTGTGGAGGAGGATGCGGGAGGAGGAGGAGAGAGAAAAACAGTCAGACCCAGGAGAGGAGTGTGGAAGGATGGTGGGCTCTTCCCTCAGAGCAGGCTCGCCTCCAAGCACCTCATCCTGCCCATCACCACCTCCTACCAGGCCTTCAAAAGCTCCATGGAGCAGGCCGTCAGCCACCGTGTGCACCTCCTCCCCACAGACAGTTAGAGGAGGAGGAGCATTATGATTTGCATTAAAGAAACTAGTGTTTGTTAACGTCCGCCCCCCCCCGTACTTACTGTTTCTATGCCTGTCAATCTTTCTATATCATCGATATAGAAATTTGATCAAATATAGAAATATTCACTACCATGCTAAAAAGCACTCGTCCTGAACAGCTGACGGTCCCTGTAGAAAACAGATAAAGAACCAGTATTGTTCTGTAGAGCTGGTGCATTATAGAACAGTATTATTATTATTATTATTATTATTATTATTATTATTATTATTATTATCCACACCTGAAGTAG
>JAVQJV010017196.1:0-11596 GCA_036024995.1 Gadopsis bispinosus | reverse complement strand
CTTCAATGTATTACCATGTAGGATATTGCAAGAAATTGTTTGTGTAGATTATAAACATATCGTAAATTGTCCTGACTGAAATACATATAATTCAACAATGCAAAATCAGAACAAGATGTAAAACACGTTTTTCTCTTTTTTCACTCCTTAGTGAAGGTGTAGTGTTATTCAAACTGAAACGTGCCAAAGAAAACACTGAATAAACGAATCAATTCTATATTCAAACTTCAATGTAACTATATACATATAATCCAACAGTGCAAAGTCAGAACATGTTATAAAACTATTTTTCTTATTTTTTTCCCAAAACAATTCTTTACCCCTCATCTATCTATTTATAACATCAGTCTCCTGTTTCCTTGGCAAACATTTTAACAAACTCATCCATGTCTAAGCTATTTGTGATGTTTCAAGGCCCAAAATCACCAAGTTCATTTTCCTTTCATGCGACACGGTGCGACGAAAGGGGGTCAGAGCTCGTGCCAGTGTGGAGAAGAACTCTCACATGATGCGATGATCGATTAATATGATCACTTGATTGCACAGGAAGTGATCATATTAATCGATTTTGGTCCAGCAAATGAATGTAATGTAACATGTAGGTCAAACTGAGCTTCGCTAGGGGCACTTAGTCCCCTTCGGACTGAGAGAAACCTTCTCGAACAGACAGCGTAAGGGGAATTGCGCGACTTTGTAGGCGGGCTGTAGGCTGCCCACCCAATCAGAGCGCAAGTTCGAAACAGTACCAAAATGTATAAAAAAAAGAAATCTGAGTTTTTGATTGGGTGGGCAAGACGTTCGTTTGGGTGGGCACTGCCCACCCTTGCCCCTTGCTAGAGCCGGCCTTGGCTGGGATTGGCTCCAGCCCCCCCGCGACCCTTCGGGATAAGCGGTATGGAAAATCAATGAATGAATGAAGATACACTGCTTATAAAGTTGAATACATAGATATAGTATACAAAAACTATAGTGTGTTTCATTTATGAAATTAAGGAAAGACAATAAAGAAAACTGTCGAGATTTTATTGCTATGTTTCCTGTTATAAACAAATGAAACACCAAACTCTTGTGAAGAGAAGAAAAAAATACACTGGCATGTATAGGGCTACTTTGAAATAAATTGAACACAGAACTAGGCAGGCCTGTTTGATTCCTCCCTATACTTGTGGAAAATGAATAAAATAAAAAGAAGTCTACTTTGAAATGTGTTTTTGAAGTCCGAGAATAAATGCTCTGATATTTTAATGAATGATTCTTTCGTTCTCCATCTGTGAACGGCTTTCCACGCTTTACTATCTCATGAGCTGCGACAAAACTAGCAGCAGTAGTTGAGATTGGAGACTTGATCCACTTGTTGAAAGTGCATTTGTTCAGCTCAGCTTTCCGCAACAGTTCCGAAATCGCTCTTTTTTGCTCATCTCCAGCTTAGTACTTCTCAGCAAATGCTGTGTGCTTTTTCTGGAAATGTCTTTCAATGTTAAATTTTTTGTTGTTTGCTAATTTCTCGCCACATATAAAGCATACAGGTAAGCCAGCATTGACAGTTAAAGCATATAAATCCATACACACAGAATTAAACTCTATTTTCCTCTGACACCGTTCTTTTTTTGGACTTATCCATGGATCGTTTACCAAGGGCGGTGTTCGGAAACGCCTGCACCTGGAGGGAAAGGCGTCGGGCCATAGACGCAGGACGTGACGCAAATATTAGTTGACAAAATATTAAAACATTTTTTATTTCAGTGTCACAGTATCACCTCAAGCTCCAACATAAGAGGTGTTGCTGTTGAAAAATTGTACATTGTGCAGAAAAAAAAACGCTATTTATTTCCATGTATTTGTTGTCAAAGCAACAGGGAAAGGCGGTAAAGAGCCGCATGCAGCTCCAGAGCTGCAGGTTGCCAACCCCTGGGCTAGGGTCAGTGTCACTACTGGTAGCATGAGGCGATACCTGGACCCTACAGAGGTTGCACATGGAGTCCAGCTCCTCCAGGATGGCACATCGATAAGTGCCATTGCCAGAAGGTTTGCTGTGTCTCCCATCACAGTCTCAATAGCATGGAGGAGATTCCAGGAGACAGGTAGTTACTCTAGGAGAGCTGGACAGGGCCATAGAAGGTCCTTAACCCAGCAGCAGGACCGGTATCTGCTCCTTTGAACAAGGAGGAACAGGATAAGCACTGCCAGAGCCCTATAACATGACCTCCAGCAAACCACTGGTGTGAATGTCTGACCAAACAATCAGAAACAGACTTCATGAGGGTGGCCTGAGGGCCCGACGTCCTCTGGTGGGCCCTGCGCTCACTGCCCGGCGCCGTGGAGCTCAATCGGCATTTGCCATAGAACCCCAGAATTGGCAGGTCCGCCACTGGCGCCCTGTGCTTTTTACAGATGAGAGCAGGTTCACTCTGATCACATGTCACAGACGAAAAAGAGTCTGGAGAAGCCGTGGAGAACATTATGCTGCCTGTAACATCGTTCAGCATGACCGGTTTTTGGTGGTGGGTCAGTGATGGTCTGGGGAGGCAAATCCATGGAGGGACGCACAGACCTTAATACCATAAGGTATCGGGATGAAATCCTTGGACCCACTGACAGACCCTTCGCTGCTGCAGTGGGTCCTGGGTTCCTCCTGGTGCATGACAATGCCTGGTTGCACCTCAGACTGTCCAGGAACTCAGGGATGCCCTGGTCCAGATCTGGGAGGAGATACCCCAGGACACCATCCGTCATCTCATTAGGAGCCCTGACATTTTCAGGCATGCATACAAGCACGTGGGGGCCACGTGCTTGTATGCAAACTACTGAGTACCATTTTGAGTTCCTGCAATGACATTTCAGCAAAATGGACTAGCCATCCGCATCATTTTTTCCACTTTGATTTTCGGGAAGTCTTTGAATTCAGCCCTCTGTAGGTTGATCAATTTCATTTCCATCAAACGATGTGGCATCCTTTCATTCCTAACACATTACCCAGTCCATATCAGTATAAATATCCAGCATTTTTTCCCCATTGAGATCTGATGTGTTTTCAAAGTGTTCCTTTAATTTTTTTGAGCAGTATATAGGTGTGCAAAGATAATTTTTGTTGTATGAAAAACTTACTCCCCAGTAAATAATTGCTGAGATCTGTCCAACAGTTTAGCCAGATTATATAAACCATTTTATTTGAGGGGAAACTAAGACCACCTTAAATTTCTGTTTTTCTATGCAATTACTAACTATAAGTGCCGTATGTCAAAGTTGAAGCAGAAAGTGTGTCTGTAACCTGTGACTGATATGGACAATGTTTGGGTAATAATTTTCTCTTTTTCTCTCCCAAAGAAATCTGTCCTGCCTGACTTCTTTTTTTGCAATAGTGTTGTGTTCCCAGTAACTCTGTGAGTTTGTTTATTTTTACATATAATGATTGCCAAAACTATAAAAATGATAAGTTGTAATGAAACAGAATTATGACAGAACAGAATTATTAATTTATTTGTCCTACATAAAAGTGCTATGATCAATGCTTAGATCAAATGTGGAAATCAATAGGAAAAGCAAAGGTTTATGTTTTATTAGGTACATTTGCACACATGAGGATTTATGAAGGTTCCTTTATTATCTCTATATATCTTTGACATGTGATCAATTCAAGTATGTGTTAATGTTTAACTCTTACCAGAAAGTACTTTACTACCATTTCCCATTACCTAAATGTTGCTCCCCTTTTTCTTGGGAATTCTGTGTTGTGGCAGTCACTAAAAAAAAGAAAAAAAAGAATATTCTCCTTATAATGCTACCATAGCTCAGAGTGATAAGGCCGTTGTCAGCAGTGCTAATTTACCATGCTAATTCCACACCATTCCTTAGTACAGTAGGAACATTAGCAAAGCAAATTTACTGTTCAAATATTATGCCCCATCAGTGTGTAAAGCTGATCTATACTCAGGTCTGAACTTGTTCAGTTTTTAAATATATCATGGCTCACGACAGGAATATTGTTCTGCTTGTACGAGTTTGCAGATAAACGCAGCTTTAAATTGACTTGAATTAGCTAAACTGAACTGTTCCAAGGACCTGGGCTGGACCTAACCATACAGTACATTTGTGGGCTGGAGAACCAAACAATGAGCTAAAAGAAGCTCAAAGCTTGGGTGATAATGCATCATTAAAAGTATATTCAGAAAATCAAAACTATAATCCTTGCTTTCTTTTGAGTCAATAGATATAATTCCCTGTGTGACTGGGCATTGGGACAACCACTCACCATGATGGACCACACCCTTCAGGCCGTGGATTATGGGGTCGACAGCAGGATTGTCCTTCCCTCCCACCTGGAGAACACAAAAAGATACAGCGATCATCACTTAAATTATTAGTCATAGAAAACATCACTGCACACATATGTATTTGTGTATGTGCACACACTGCTTATATGATCTGCAACATGTCAATTGGATAGATACATTTTCATTGCCACTTTTGTTGTTTCTCTAGTTAGTCTCCAGATACTGCTTATCTGTCCTTGTAGCCGTGTTGGTTGACACCCTTAGCAATTGTGTTGATTCCCACACTAAAATAATATGCAGCACAAAGCAACTGACCACTCACCCAACAACTGCCCAAATGCTGCAGCTTCAGTCAGAGGTGACAGATAGCCTTTACAGAGATAGCATCGTTGTATTTGCATGTCTGAATGCACAGTTTATCATTGGACACATACAAACCATTGCAACACATTATTTGACTTCCCTAGCTAAGATTCTATATGAAGCATACTAATATAAAGCATATTAAGTGAATTACTTGTTGTGGTTATTTCACATGATTTCTAACCTGAAGAGCCCATCCTTACACACACACACACACATCTGCCACATACAATTCTTCTAGCAACGAATATAAGGAATGTTTTTACAAATGTTCTGACAAGGTTGGTGAAGCAGCTTTCAGTTTGTGTGGTCATAGCTGCTGGAATACCTTACAGATTGTGCTAGAGAGAGCTCCAACATTAACAATGTTTAAAAACAGACAGAAAATTCTCCTCTACTCCTGTGCATTTTATTTGTTTTCTTTTATTATATTCAAAGTCTATCAGATTATTCTGGTTGTTTTTTTACATTTTTATAAATGTGTATGTTTTCCATGCACGTGTATATGCTGTATGTGTATATATACTATACATGTTATTATATAAAGTACATTGAACCTCCTCTGAATTGAAATACAAATAACATTTTCTTTGCTGGTGCTAATTCTACCACAGCTACAACTGCTACTACTATTAGCTACTTCTACAACTAAAATCCTACTATGACTATTGTAAGTACATATATAAATCGTAAGTATATATATTTATACATGCTAAAATTGCACAGCATTGCTACCACCACTACTGCAACAGATCACATGTAGTAGCTACATACAGCTAGAACAAGAATAATTACTACTAATAATCTCCATCCTTGTCATAATAAAACATTATTTTACACACCTCAAATTATAAATCTGCAATCATTAATCTAATAGCAGTATATCTAAAAAAGGTAACTAAAGGTCAAGAGCAACACACACACTTTGCATAACCATTTCAAATATAAATATAATAAAGAAGTTAATAACTGGAACTGCAATAAAAAGCTTGTTTTTGTTACAAGGCAAGACAAAGTGGGTGAGGAAAAAAAATGTGTGCGTAAGGGAGAGGAGATTAAGAGAAAAAAAGTCGGCCATGAAGACACAGAAAGAAAACGACAGACAGAGAGACAGTGAGGAGAGAAAGAAAGGAGGGCCGAGGGAATTAGCGTTTCATTATTAATGTTTGTCTCTGAAAGCCCACAGGCTTGTCCCTCGAGATCCTCAGCCACCGGGCCTCACATCACAATGTCCTACTCTCTCTCTCTATCTACCCCTTTCTTGCTTTTCAAATCCTGCATCTCTCGCCATTTCTCTTCATTCCTCCCCATAGCTCCATCCCCCTATTTCTCTCCAGGGACAGGCCACTGCAGTGACAAATCAGAAAAAAAAGAAACTGTGGTACAATGTGACATGTCCTGATATTTCTTTCCTCACTTTTCTCTCACTCTCTCCCTCTCTCACCTGTCCCAACCTCTTACTGTCATCCTTCCAAGATCCCTCACTATGTCTCTTTCTCTTGACTTCCTTCACCTTCTCCTGTGTCTTACAGATACTCATCTCTTCCTCTTGCCGTTGGCAGCACTAACTGCTGATGAATTAATGTCTGGAAATGGATGTAATGGTTGAACCTCTTCCAAAGAAGACACACTGGAGTGCAGTGTTAACAATTACATCAAACGCTGGCATTATTTTGCTGTTCTTTACCTGTTAGGTTTAGAACTGAAACTTGGAGAGCTGAGAAGATTTTGAGTCTATTGTCTGTTCCACTCTCTGTAGTGGAAGGTGGTCATAATGCACCAAATGGATGGCAACCACCGTAAAATTAGGCAAAGAAGAAGAAGAGACTAAGGAATTCTGGGACTAGTCATGGATCTTGACAAAAGGAGATCAGCTCTTGTCATTTCTAGTTATATATAGATGATTGGCTTCCTTGACATTTTTAGATTTAGACAAAGGAATTGTGAGTCTAGACTAAAGAAGATTGAGCCTTCCAGGCATTGCTAGTTCCAGATTAAAGAAGACTGTCCTACTTGTTATTCTTAGAAATAGACTAAAGGGTACTGGGCTCTCTTCTCATTCTTAGACATAAACTACAGGAGACTGGACCTTCTGATCATTCTTAGATCTAGATTTTGGATATTGTGTTATCCAATCATTGCTGGAGTCTAAGATCTGACTAAAGGAGACTGTACCTTCTATTAATTCTCACACTAACCATACAGAACAGATATGCACCACTTTCAAACAATCCAGGTCTGTACACATGGCAGATAATGAACCAAGGCATATTTTCATGCTTCAAGTATAGTATTTTCTTTCATTTTATGTGTTTACTACAGTGATTGCGTATTGGGCTCTGAAGGCTGCAAAAATGTGGGTAACCTTCACTCAATACTATGCCTGAAAGCATCCTGTGTAGACGCAGATAGATCACTGAAGCTGTTTCGGCTTTTTGAGATTGACCTTCTTGTCATTCTTAGAACTAGACTAAAGGGTACTGGGATTTCTTGCCATTCTTAGACCTAAACTACGAGAGACTGGACCTTCTGGTCATTCTTAGATCTAGACATTTGGATATTGGGTTATCTGATCATTGCTGGAGCTAGATTGAAGCAAACAAGTCATTGCCCCCCTGACCCATCTGTAGCTGCGTGAAGACTAAGGGGGAGCTTAGGTAGTCGTACTGAGTGTTAGTCAGGAAACTGAAAACCGGTTGAGAGTTACTCCTCAATGCGCACAGGGAACCTTTGCTGTGTCTTGCTAGTCCTGTTTGAGTGGACAGGTAAGGTTTGCATAACTGGTTGTAATTTTAAGAAATTTCAAGTTAAAAATGGCTGAAAGGGAGGCTTATATTGCTGCTCCCTAGAAAGGTGCACAAAAGAGCATTTACTTAAAACTGCTGGGCATTATTCAGTGGTCACTGGGGGCTAAGTGTCTTAAAGAAAACATTAAAGTGGCTTTGAAATCAGAATTTATTGAAATAGGAATTATGACAGCAGACCAAGAAGAGCCTTCTCCAGTGGCTCCGTTATATCTGTGCAGGCATGGAATACATTTTGAGCAACAAAAAGATCAGGGCAGGCAAGTGCCTAGCTATGGTGCACATTGACATTTAGAAATGGGTTTGTTGTCATAGTTTAATGAAAGGGATCCAGATGCCTTTTTTGTGCTGTTTGAGTATGTGGCCTGATGTGGACTGCGCTCTGATGCTCCAGTGCATTAATAGAGGAAAAGCACAGGAAGCTTATTTGTCCCTGAACAAGAAAGCTCTAACTTATACAAAAAAAGTCTCTGGATTTCTCTGGGTAATGACTTTGTGGCAAATGCTGTTATCCAGTTGGTGGTGCTCGCTAAATTTCATCCCCTTGTCCTAAAAGTGGCCCACGATAAGAGTGGACCCATCCAAAGACAAAAACTTATTCTCTCATATACAGTATATAAAAACCTGTCAGATGTGCCAGTTAACGGGAAAGCCGAACAATTGCATTAAGCTTTCTACACTGCAGCCTATCCCTGCTGTTGGTGAGCCATTTGAACATCTCGTTGTGTGGGCCCATTGCCGTGCTCTAAATCTGGCTGCAGGTATCATCTTACAGTTATCCCTGAGAGAACCAGGTATCCTGCTGCATACCCATAACAGTTGATAGACACTAAAGCTGCGATAAAGGTGTTGTCTCAGTTTGTTGCAGTATTCGACATCCCAAAAGTTACCAGGGGTCCAATTTTTCTTCCCAAATAAAGTACAGGTATTACATAAGTATTAAAGCTTTTGCACTTAGTGTAATCATAGTTTTCACACCTATATTTTGTTTGCTCTGGCCTGAATCAGTTGATGAATTTGTACACTTGGAGCATTTCCCCCTTGGTTTGGTTTCTTTTAACACAGAGGAAAAATCCAAGCCACCTGAAACACATCACTACATCTAGAAACAGTTTGCGGCTCTGCTGTATCGCAGAATGCAAAGCACACCTGGCTACATGAGCTGTTAAGCTCAGACTTGCAGAGTACACTGTGTAGTTTGGTTGGATCAAGGTCGGATCACATTCCCACCAAAAACAAAACACTCCGGAGTGGAGCACAAAGTAAAGGTACTTTGGAAAGATTCCATCAGGCTCTAAAGTCTATCCTGGGTACATATTGCAGTGAGCTGGATAGAGACTGGGAAGAGGATCATCTGTATCTGATACTGGCTGCAAGGGAGGGTATACAAGAGAGTATGTGTTTTAGTCCCAACAAAATGCTGTTTGAACATACACGGCCCCTTGGCAGTGTTAAAGGTTACTGGGTGGATGCAGAGCCACCTAAAAACTTGACTGATAATGTAAATGGACTTAGCCATAGATTGTTTGTAGCAGGTGAGATGGCAAGGGAAAAGTTAAAAGTTTCTCAAAGTAACATGAAAAAGATATGTTATTGTTAACAGAATGCTAGTAGTTTAGTCCCAGAGACTAGGTCCTCGCTATCATGCCTATTGTGGACCTAACACTATCACCAAGAAGATTTTGTATATGAAATTATTTAATTGCAACACCAAAAATCAACACATTAATCTGCCATGTTAATATCCGTAAACCGAATTATAAGGGGTCACATGTAGGTCAGGCTGTTAAAGATGATGTTGTGAGATTTGCGCATGAAGGAGATGGGGTGCCAGAGCCTGATGACAGTTTGTTATATGGTCGTTGTCTGAGTCAAAACGTAGTGAATGGTATTAACTTGTATGAATATATATCCCTGTTTGTTTGGCAACATTCTTTCTCAAAATGATTGGATAAAGCATGACACTGATGTTGTAGATGCGCAGCCTATTAAACTGTGGATTTATCACATGTCACTAGATAAGCACGAATATTTAGAGTAAGAACTTGCTTACTTGCTACAAAACAACATTGCTGTGCTATCATCGTCTAGTTGGGTCTCCCCTTGTATTTTGGATTTGAAGCCAGATAATGCACAAGAAATATCTATGTTTATTATGCCATCTGGTCTCTTTTCATATACAGTAATGTCATTTGGTTTGAGGAACACTCTAGCAACATTTCAGCTCCTGATGAATTGGGTCGTGTCATGTCTGGAATGCTCTTCTGTTTATCTGGCATTTTGGTAATTTACAGTGACAAAGCTGTATGGCCAAGGTTGGCAATTGCTAAGTATCCACAGCCTATATTAAAAATAACTTCAGTGTTTTTGAGTTTACTATCGAAGCTTCTGTAAAATCATCTCTACTGTTGTGTCGCCTTTTACCAAGGCAAAATTTGTTTGGTCATCAGAATATCAGAAAGCCTCTGTTGTGCCCTTCTCCTGTTCTAGCAGGTCCGCTTTTCAGTGAGGCTCCAGGTAGATACCAGCCAAGTGGAAGCAGGTGCTGTCTTGCTCCAGGGGGGTGACTAGGGGTTGGTGAGGCCAGTCACTTCTTTTTGAAAAGGTTAAACCATTACCAGTTTAATTACTCTTTTATAGAGAAAGAAGCCTGGGCAATTACTGTATTTTTGCCTTTCAATGGTTTGAAGTGTATGTAGCATGATGAGCACCTCTAGTGGTTTATACGGATGACAACCTTCTGACGTTCATACAGACTCTTAGATGTCCAAATCAAAGATTAATGTGATGGTCTTCACATGAGCAACTTAACTTAAAACAGACATGGCTGTTGCTGTCAGTGCATTCAGTTTTCATAATGTGCACCTTTGAGATATAAGGGTTTTGAACCACTTTTCAAGAGTTATGTATTTCTACAGACATGCTTTAATGAAATGATGTTGCATTTCTTGATTGTTCCAATATGTGGGTTCCTTGGTATAATACCTAGTTAAACCCAGTTGCTGCTCATTGTTAATTGCTAGCCATTCAAAACACTTCGCTTTCTCTCTCATTATAAAGCATTATAAAGATACAGATATGGACATAATTCTGTTACAGTGCTCTTGATGTGTGCATAGAAAAAATGTCACATTTCAAAATCAGGAATCCTTATTTGTTTTAGTGAGAGAGGAGAGACCAATAACAGTCGATGTTCAGTCTGAGCAAATGTGTGTAATAAGTAGGACAGTGGTCATGCAGAGTAGGGATGGCTAAGACAAAGCACATGGCAACATTCCCTTTCATCATCCCATCAAAGTAAAGTACAAATACTCAGGGACGGCTGGTATCAATGGGCTAAGAGGGCTCAGTCCTACCTATTCTTTACAGTAAATATGATAAAATAATAGTAAAAAACCTTAAAACAGATCGTCTTCAATTTTGGTGGGAGCTAGAGCAGCAACAGAATCAAATAGTCACAAGAAAAACGGAGGAAATAGAAAGAAAAATGCAAGATATATTGAAATGGGCTTATTTTTTACAGCCCCAACTCAGCGGCATCAGCGTCCAATCAGATTCGTGTTAAGTGAGTGACAGGTGTCATGGCACGCCCCCTTGATTTGCTGGGCATTTGGGCTAAATTCATTCAGCCCAGAGACGCTGACTTTGGACCAATGACTGCAGTGCTGTGACAGAGTGAACAGACAGGGGGCGCAGGGTCCAAACCATGTTGACAGAACACAAAAAGACTAAATCGTAAGTTGAAGCTGTCAGTAAAGCTGCTGTATCAACGTTGGGTAAAGTTAACATGAGGGCCACCGCATCGCTGTCCAGAGACACAACGAGCTGGTGAAGACAAACAGGCTTCACTGTCACGGATTGTGGACTGAATGTTGTGGGACACACGAGCTCTGCGGGGGTCTGACAAACCTCCGACTTCACTGCAGCGAGGCGAGTTTCAGAACCTCCTGGATCAGTTGTCTTTTTTAGATTTAGCCAGTTAGCTGATCACCTGTCAAACACACAGGTTGCCAACAACACGTCTAAGACGTGTTCAGGCCTCACTGACGGTTCTATCATGCAGCGGTTTCTCTGTTACTCCCCCTAGTGGACAGAACTGCGGTGGGACTCGAAACACCCCAGAGGGAGAAGCTGCAGCCATATGAATTAGAAAACAAA